>JBAFWW010076156.1:0-52101 GCA_036873685.1 Agapornis canus | reverse complement strand
TTACTTGGGAAGCAGAACCCTTATGTAATTATTTTATTGCTCTTTAATACAGTCCCTGGATCAATATTGTCCTTAGACCAAATACAACTGCTGTTCAAGTCAACCATATGTTCTCTCTGTGGAACTTGTGACAGTTACTTCTGAAAATGGGATTGGCAGGGAAGCTTTCTCTGAGCTACCCTCAGCAGAAACTGGAAATAGAAGAATTAATAGCTGAGTAACTCCTTTTGCTTTTCTGCAGGGCTTGACAGCACCAGGAGTAGACAGCAAATTTCATCAGACCAACATGGGGATGTTCTTTCTTCTCCAGAGCATGGTTTCTCCTACTTACAGTAAACAGAAGTGTGAGTGGGCAATGGGGGATGAGGATCTCACACATGCCACCACCAGTTGCTGCAGGCAGACAATATCCTTTAAAAAAGAAGCCTGTCCATAACTTCCTGCAAGAAAAAGAACTAAAATGAGGGGTCTTAGACAGGATGAGATGCATCTGAGGAATGCTCTTTGCCTTTTTCATGAACCTGTTGCAGAACTGCTGTTTAAAGAATCCAGTGAAAAAAGTGATGTAGAATAGACACAACTCAGAATATTCTACTAATGGCAGACTGTAAATTCCTAATCTTCAAGATAAGGAGAGATAGTCTGTATTCTATTGTGTTCAGCAACTCTTATTTGGTGAAAGGCCATAGATTAGTAAGTTCAACCTATGGTCCAGAAAGAAACCTCGTGAGAATGGGGCATCAAGAATGAAAAGAAAAATTCTTTGTTCAGGTTGTCTGTTCCAGGGTTTAATCACTTTGTTGTTAAAAATTAGCCTCTCTGACTTCAGAGTGATTTCGAGCCATTGTCTTCCCCCCCATTAAATGAGGCAGGGATAGACCATATATGATACACAAAGAGTGCTTATGATCTTTTTTATTCCTTCCTCTGTTATATTTTTTGATTAAGAAATTAATTGAATACAACTTTAAGGACATGTTCCTTTGCAGAGATTGTAATGTATATTACAGAACTCTCCTGGCTGCAGCATTTCTAAAGCTGTTTGCTGTACCACAGTTTTGTTAATCTTAAGAGCTGGTTGCATATTCCTGACTTCCTATACAAGTCACATGTATCACACTGATGCATCTGACAAAACAGTGTAGATCAACCAGCCTTTCTCCTCCCTCCCCCAGTGTACCATCATGTTTCTGTATTACAGAGATGCTCTGAAGACAGAACCCACAAGGGTTTTTAGTCCTTATATGCCTGACCCAGCATTGGTATAAAATACTGACCAAAGAAGGCAAGGGAAGCAGGTCACTTACTCCATGCTGTCTTACCAAGAGTCAGAACATGGTATATGCAATTGCAGAGGAAACCAGAAGCAATTTCTTTCTTTGGTCAGGGGGGTTTGTGGCTGTAGTTCTTAGAGGAGAAATGCTACTGTGTTCAGGGAAATCATGTAAATGGAATCCAGTTTCTAGCTTTGTACTGGATTTCCACCTAGAATTCTGAAAGGAACATCAAAAACTATTCAGCCCAAGCTCAGGAATGAATACAAATAGATAAAGGAATAAATCCTGTATTTTGTCTGGGTTGCACTCACTGCAAAATGACTACTAAATTCATCTGGTTAAGTAAAACTTTACAATTTGGTTGGTAGTTTGGAACACTGGCAACAGCTGTCATCTTGAAAAGAAGAGTGATTCATCCCAGCACATAGAGGATGGAAGCTGTGTATAGGTTCTGAAGCTGCTGACCAATGTAAACAGGCTGTAGATTTAGTTAGGTGATAGTGAAAGTCAAATTAAAACAAGGAGAGAAAGGAAAACATTTGGTCATAGTCTGAAAAGTGGATGAAAGTTACAACTGGGAAAACAAACCCAATAATTCAAACAGGGAAATACTTGCTTCTGCTGAAGTATATATAATAAATCATGTTGACAAGATCATGTATGACATTATTCTCTGGCAAACAGTTTGAGAGAGTCTCAGATGGAAAACTGAGTTCCAGATACCTCTAAATGTAATGTGATTACCAAATCAGCATCATATTAAGCACCAAGTAGGCACTTGACTTGAGCTCTGAAGAAGTCCAGATGTAAGTTCTGTTGCTCTGACTGCTCTCTAACAAAACACAACCTTCAGGCTGCTCTGAGCTAGCTCCATTATCTGATGAAAGCTGACACAACTCAGTAATTACACCCAGATGTTAAGATGTTGTGAACTGAAGCCGTCTTGCATGAGCTTAACCAGCACTGAAGCATGTGCAGCACTGTAAAGACACACGTGATGTTCCTCTTCAGCTGACCAAATGGCTGGCATCATATGCAAGTGATTTAATAATACAAACATCTGTCAGGTAGGCAGCACATTATAGAAACCTTTTTCATTTTGGCGTGTCCCCTGATGCTCTGTGACTTCTCTGGGGGAGAGCTTGTGTCTCAATGTCATCTTTACAGCTTCTGTGGTGAATGAGAGCCTTTGTCCAAAATCAATTTGATGTAAGTAGGTTTGCAAGCCCCTGAGCAAGATGCCACTCTGGAAAACAGAAACCACTGATCATTAATCTCAGGTATCTTTGAGATCTCATGTCAAAAATATTTATGTGGGGGCTTGTATTATTGACACAGAAACACAGGGCAAGATATAAGCAGTGGCACAGTTTTCTCTGTGTAAAATTGTATGGTAACATGAGGGTTTTCCCCTTGGTTAAAATAACTTAGTGGGGAAATCAAAGTGGGTTGAGGTTGTGGAGTATTGACAAATGCTTATTGTACCCTGCATACATGCATAGGACATACCTTGAACATCAGCACAGCTCTAGTTTGTGTTCTTTGCCTTTCAGGAGAGAGTTGTTTGAGACTCCAGGCTGCACTCTGGCCAATCTGAATGCTCCTTCTGAATGATGAGGCCTGGAAGCTAGCTGGGACTACTGTGACTAGAGCAAGGGATGTGCTGTGTTTCTTCATGTAGCCAAGCAATTCTCTGTTCCTCAGGAAGCACAATGAAAGCTCCTGGTTATGCTGAAAACAAGGAACCAGTCTGGATCTGCTAAGCCCAGCCTGGTCTTGCAGTCTGCAGGAAGGAGAATAAGAGTTAAATGCACAACAGGGATTTACAAACAGCCAGCTAACTCCCAGGTAGGCAGAAGGGGCAGTTCAGGTCAGCATTTGAGAGAGTTTATGCTGGCAGAACATCAGAAGATACCAGAGTAAGAAATTCAGTTTGGAGTAAGCTTTTCTTGGGAAGAACTACCTGTAGTTTTTCAAGCACAGTGCATATTGTTGCCTACAGCTGTGGACAATGGCTGAAGTGTAGATCTACCTCCTCCTGGAGCAGAAATCCTGAGTTCTTTGTTCTGGCAAGCAACTATAGAAATTTGATGTGGGTGCAGCCAGGTGGCACAGTCACAAATACAAACCAGAATTCATAGTTAATCGTTAGTGTAGCTTTACCCTTTGTCCTCATTACTTTGCCTTTAAACAGATACAATAAATGCTGTTCATTACTCAGATTTATTCTGAAGGAGTCTAAACTTCCCCAGCTCACTCTTTAATCATTCTCTGGCTCACGCTTTTGTTCTTCCTTCCAAAAAGCTGGTAATAAATAAAGCTGTTGAAATGGTCACAGCACTGCAGCAAGCTTGCTAGCCCATACATCATTTTGTATTTATCCCTCTTATTTTGTTTTTAAACTATATATAGTTTATATATATTTGTATGCTGTAAACTATACATATGCAGCCTCAATATCCCTTAATTTCAGAAACCTGAGAACATCAGTATTTCTCATCTCATATTCTGTGTCAGAAGATGTCTTCTGAAATGTCTGCAATAGTTTGTCTCTAATATTAGCAGCAATGACAGTCAAATAAGAAAATGAAGAGGGCAGCTGCTTGATGTCTGAGCCAAAGGACAAGAAGTCGTGGAAATGTGCTGCTTATTTGTCTCCATCTTGTCTTCCATAGCTGAACATGAGAAAGAAGGCAAATGCTTATTATTGCTGACGCAAATTTGGGGTTCAAACTAAAACACCCTTAAGACTAAGTGAAACCATTTTTACTGTAAGGATAATTAAACACTGCAACAAGTTGCCCTGGGAGGCTCTGAAGTCTCCATCCCAGGAAATACTCTAATCCTGCCTGAACGTTGTCCTGGGCAGCCAGCTCTAGCTGATGCTGCTTCCAGGCAGGGCGGTTGAACTAGAAGGAGTTTCTTTCCAACCTCAGCCCTTCTGTGACTCTTTGAAGTATCTTTGCTTGTAAACTATTAAAAAATGCTGCATGCTGTTGCTTTGATGTGTTCTTTTTTTAATATGTAAACAAACCATTACTTATTGCTTTGCTCTGGTGGAGACTGAGCATCCTTACTTACAAGTAAAGCTTTTTTTCCTTAACTACATTGTGGGGTTTGGATTGAAGCAGGTGGAAAAGATCGAATTACTTGCTTTCTAGTTACCTGAATCATTAATGTATTTGTCCATCAGCTTGTGTCACCTGCATTTACAGATGCAAAACAAACTCAATGTGAAGATAAGTAGGACAGTGTCAGAATAATTCTAGGGACATGGGTCCATTGTGTACTGACTTAGGACTCCAACAGGTGGGAGACTTTGCTCACATCCCCAGGCATGTGCATTCCAACTATGCATTCCTAAAAAAGGTGAAGTGATTACTTCCTTTCCTATAAACCTGTGGTCAGATGTTTTGAGTGGTTCTGGAAGTATTTTAATAGCTGTGTCCTTCTAAAAGTCAGGCATTTCTTAAAGCCAGGTGACTTTTCAAAGGTCAGGAGACCGGCGCAGTGTAGACACTTGCTTCAAATGCTTTGTTGCAGGTGTCAAAAACTAGATTGAAGCAAATAATATTTGAAGAAGCCTGACAAGTCGTCTGCTCTGCGCATATGACCCAGAAGATAATGAAATTAGTTCCACTGAGAACTCTGACTAATATGTGGGGAATTTTACTGGTAAATAGTGAACATCAGCACTCTCTTCCTATTCACAATTTTGTATGCTGCAATTTTGGTGATGGTCTCCCCTTGGCTTATGTAACTAAAGGAATTTGCTCTAAATTGCAAGCATGGTACCATATCGCTTCCATTGTTAGATACTTTAAAACTATTCATATTGGTAATAGATGTTCAATCATAGACCCAAACTCACAGTATTGAGAGTAGAATACCATGATCATTAGTGGGTATTGAAGCTGTTTCTGTATGCTTAGAGACACCTTGTTACTCAAGCAGTTCTCACGCTTCAGGTGGCCACATGAAGATGTTCTCCTTTCTTTTCTTCAGGTAAACCCATCCTTGGTTTATGCCAAAGCATACAAAGCAAAGAGAATTCCAAACCAGTAACTGAGCCATTTATACCAAGAAACCATAACCGTATCAGTGAGCACCTAGTACAGAAATAAGAGAGGAAAAAATGCTATACTGTAAAGAGAAATCAACACTACTGTATATTCTCTTGGCTGTAAAGCAAGGAAACAATGCTGGTATCAAAAAGTATCTGAATGTCTGAGTGAAATGGGAGCTAAAGTCTTTATAGGATCAAGGAATAACAGCACCCATTCATCAACCACACTTTTTATTTGGAAAACTGCAAGCTGGAAAGGCTGACAAAGTCCCATAATTATTTCATGCAAAGAGTCTTAATTAGTAGCCTCCTCTTTGAACCTATGGAATGATGGCTCCACAACTAATTCCTTGCCATGCTGAGTTCCCCTGGACTGGTTGGCTCAGCTAAACAGCTTTTCATGGATGCAGTTCAATCATATGCTGGAGAAAATATTTGTAAAGAAAATCCACAATGAAGGGAATTTAAGCTTGTAAATTATTTAGATTATTCAGAAAGAGCTGTTCTGTACAGCACTGATTCATCCAACTTGTGCTTTAAAGTTAATGAACTCTGTACACAATTGTAATCTACCATTTTTCTGGATTACAAGCATTAATCAAAGAATAACACTGGTGGGACTGGAAAAGTACTAATGGCTAGCTGCTCTTTTGAAGAGGATCTATCTAGATGTTCACTGGAGTCTGCAGAGAACTCTAACTGCCTAAATAGACTTCAGACCTTACACACTGCCAAATCATTGGCTTGAGGCTGTTCTAGGATATCCGTGGAGAAAGGAAAGAGCATTAGTTTAACAGACAGCTTTCAAGTACAAAAGAAGGGAAAGGAAGGGAAGGGAAGTATTGTAACCGCAATACTGAACACCTTCTAAATATTTTCCAAGCACTCACCAGTGTTTTCCAGTTTTTTTAATCCAAATTTTTAATCCAGTTCCTCCACAGTCTGCCTTTGTCATATTGCTTGGTCTAACTGTAATTCACAAGTTGTATTTGTCCAATGACTCCCAAAACACACAAATGAAGGTGTCAATTATTCCATAGGACTGCAGTTCTCAAGGTGCTGGCCTTGAGTTGGTTTCTAATCCTCTGTTCCTACCTGACAGTGTTTTTTAATAAGTTGTACTCACTCCTTTAAATCAAGCCATAAAAGATGTTGGTGTTTGAGGAAAAACATCCACCACCAGCAGCAGCCCCAGGTATAGTAGGAGAGCTTACTGAAATTTCAGAGAGGGCATGGAGAAGCCCAGACAATTAATTCGTGCTGCTTTCTTCTTGAGGCTTGAAAAAGGTAACATTGAAAGGAAGAGAATGTGAATTAGACTGAAAACAAAAGCAAAACCTGCTCTAAATCCAGTGTGGAGTCAGCATTTCTTTCCAATATGTTCAAAGGATAATAAATGAAACACCAGGAAAATACCACTTTCACGATCATGGTTATAATTGATTTGATATTACATGGTTGTAATTACATCAGACTCATGAAGCTTTAACTCATGCAGACTGGTGCAGATGAAAACATTTCTCTGTCTCAGGGAGGGCCATGGAAATTACACACATATTTAGAGCTTTTGCTTAATTCTCTCTCTCTTTTCATCTGTCATGCATGAGGAAGTGCTTTCTAATTCATTTTCAAGAGGATGATGTTGTTACCAGCTATATGGCATCATTAAGTTCATTTTTACTACGGTAACAATACACAGAACAATGACAGAATTCCTCCCAACACTTCTCATGGCTACCTTCCTTTCTGTACCATCTGCAACTTCCCATCTACATCAGTCAAAACCAACAGTACATTGGCCTATTGCTCTTGACTTTGATACTTGTCCTGAGCTATGTTTTTTTCTACTGCTTTTGGCTCTGCCTTCATCTCCTCAATGTTCTCTGCAGCTGCTATGGAGCATTTTTATTTATAAAGAGATTGCGCAAGTTCCAGGGTCAAAAAGCAAACAGACCATTTATGATGCCTGCACCAGATTAAAATCTCTCCAATCTTTCTAAATCTGTCTTTATTTATTCTACTAATTTAATGGCTGGAACAAGTCTAAATCTAAACAAAACTTCCTCCTCCACTGTCCGTCCACACAGACTAGAACAGAACTTCAAGGAAATGTGCAGTGTTAAAGGAAACCTGCAGTATGAAAATCAGCAGTTTTCAACCTTTCCTAAATTGCCACTCAAATGATGTGAACTGAGATGAAATCAGGAATCTTCAGCCCACTGAAGAGCACAGAAAATGGAGCCTGTTCATCGTTCTCTGACATACCTTCACAATTCCCCTGTGGGCTCTCAGAAGGGTTCTCCTGGGGTGCTCAGGCTAAAAATGCAGCAGATCACACTTTTCCCCAGCCACTGAGCACTGAACTTGCTCCGTGGATAGAAGACACGTTTCTTTTCTTCTAGAGAAGGCTGTCAAGGCTGAGTGTCTGGAAACTCTTCATAGCAATGTGTTTGTAAGACAGTGGTGTTACCTCCTATAGAAGTGGTTGAAAAATCCAGCCAGCAGCCTTTCAGAAGCAAATATCACAGTGTTATCTATGGATAGGCAGAAGGATGAATGGATGATTTCATGGATTCTTTGTATTTCTCAATGCTGTAATTCTGCTGCTTTCTCTGCCTAGGTGCAACATTAGCCAGCCCCACACTCCAAACATGACCAAGGCAAGACTTCTTAAAAGGCACTGAAAAATAGATTAAAAGATGGATAAACATGATGGCAGTGACATAGACAGTGAAATACTTGGAAAAGCTTTTGGTCTACTGTATCAAATAGTTTTTGAGAATGGTTAATATGCTATTTCCACTGGCTTCAAAACATGCAGGTACAAATTAATACACAAGACAGGGGGAGCCTCTGTTCTTCCCTAGGCTACTAGTTTAAGGCTGTGAGGTCTGTAATCCTCAATTTCTATCTGAGCATTAACAACCTGTGTATGTGTTGATTGACTAACTATGACTGGGCACAGAAAGGAGAGTTTGTGCAGTTTCTTTTCTTCTAACAGAGCATGAAAGAACTTTGAGTCACCTGGGTCATCATGGTCCTCTGAGGTTCCTCAGAGAGTCACCACAGTCAATCTCCTTAGTAAACAGTAAAACCCAAGGTAAATTTCATCTAATTGATGGAACCTTAACATTGTGGGGAGGAATAGTTCAACATCTAGCCATCGTAATTTCTATGTATATGTCACTGTAAACTGCTTCTACACCACATCATTAACACAGTCATTAATGATCTTTTACAGGAACCAAAACCTATATGGAGATATGCTAGCTGGTTTTGTTTATTCACGCAGCTATACTAGCTATGGCAAGTCCATTATCATATTCCCTAATAATGTCTTAAAATGGTGGTGAAAATGTACTTGTTGTAAGAGCACAGTCATTGCACAAAACAGTAGATCTTTGTGTTTGCATCTCCCATACCCTTTCTGTGTTCTTCAAGGCTAAAGAAGGTGGCTGCAAGTATCTGACTTGATCCCTGAAACACAAGCTGTAGCTATGTTGCCCTGTAACAACTGCAAGGAGGGATAATAAGACACAGTCTGCCTTGCTGTGCAAATAAACTCTCATCAAGCTCAATAACTGCTCATGGAACTGGACAACATCTTTTATAAAAGCTTCCAGTTCTGGTTTACTTATCTGAAGTGATAAAAAAAAATAACAGCTTCTCTCCTGATAGCCTGTTCCAATGGCTGCTCACCTCATTGTTAAAAACCCATGCCATGTTCCTGAATCACATTTTTATAGCAGGAGTTTTCAGCCCTTGCATTTCGTTACGCCTCTACTAATGGTACAAGTTGTTCTTTCCAGGATTCTTTCTAGCAATTTATCTCTAAGATATGAGTTTCATTTGCTTCAGGCAAAACCCACACTTGGTACATGACATGAGCTGCAGCTGAGTATCAAACCATTCTTTAACACTTTCCTGTTACAAACATAGACACTACGTGGTGCAGTGTTTTCCTACCTAAGTGTCCCACTACTGGCATTGATTATCCTGTAACAGATGTGCTTGTGTCCCAGGGCTAATCCACCCAACTTCATCCACTTGCAGCTGTAGGTACCCATGCAATACAGCCACCAGCTTCTGTTCATTCTTGTGTGGGGAGCAGGAATTGCCTGAAAAGTGAACTGAAAACTTGACCAAAAAATGTGTGCTGTGGGATGGGGTGAGAATGGACTGTGGCTCTCTCCCACAGATACATGAGCACACAACTCCACCTGCACAACATCTACCTGCCCATTCTTTTCCTCTGTTTGCTCTCCCCATATTAAATGTCATCTTACTTCTGGCTGTGAATACTCAGAGGTTAGAGCCAGAATGTCAAAGAACTTGGCTTCTTGACATGTTCAGGGGGTCATGTGGCCATTTGAAAGCAAGAACTATTACCTTCCCCTCCACACACCCCCAGATATTTCCTTCCCAAGCACACAAAGCACCTTGCAACTGGTACAAAGGTACAGATTTTTGCAATGGTACAAAGGGGAAAGTGGTGATAATGAGGCATTTTTCTGATATGTTGGCCACGGTGATCTTATATGGGATCAGATCTGCAGTTTGTTTTGAGAAAAAAGCAAAAATACAAGTGAAAACTCTCATGATACCAGCACCAGAGACAAATATTCCTGTTTCCCTTTCCACAGATATCCCACTTCTGCCCACCTGGGTACACAACAGAACAGAAACTCCAGCATTGCTGGTTTGTGCAACTGGGGAGGCTCAATTATTTTGTGCCTTTTAAAAGTGGGCAGTCCTTGCTTCAAGGCTTTCTGGTCAAGAATAAAAGCACAGACTGGTAGCACAAGTTCCTACAAAGGGAGGACAGAAGAGTCATCACAAGTCACGAGGTATACTTCATATTTTTCATCACCATAACATATAACCTTATTCAGAAAATCATCAAACACCATCATAAAAAGTAATTGGGTTGGTTTTCCTCCTCCTTTCTATTCCTACTGGAAGAGAAACATTTATGCACATTTATACACATTTTTCTTTCTTTCAACCTATTGAGTTTAAAGATAACTCAAACACTTCTAGCCTATATGGAAGCTTGCACTTTAAGTGTAACTCTGTGTCTGTATAAAAGTCTTGTTGTGTCCCTGGCTTCCTAATATTCTTTCTTCACACAATTTTAATTACTAAACCTATCAGACATGTTGGAACGTGGCACAAGATCATTTAATTCCATTTCTAATCTGGCTTCTTATACAAATCACTATTGCTTAACACTGACTAAGTAATTCTGATATGGGACAGATGAAAGTCTAACCTCAGAAGTACAACAAAAAGATACTGTGGGGAAAACACCCCACAAAATCAAACCCCTGATACCCATCTATTTCTTCTTCCTCAACATCTTGGGCTACAGAATTACCAGTTCCCATCAAACCTCCCACAGACAAATCTATCCAGTCTGTAGGTTGTAACATTGCTTTCTGCTGAGGGCATGGTGACAAACAATAGCTTTGATCAACTAACCACTGCAAACTTTTATTTACTTGTTTATTTACTTTTTACATAGCAGGAATAGTTCAGAACCAAAGGTCACTGAAGTAAAGCAATTTGGCTGATGCCCAGGGCAGCAATGCTTACCAGGGTACCTGCTGTTTGACTGCACTGTTGTCAAAAGTATCCATCCTAAGTCTCTCATGGGGTTTTATTATCATTACTATTATTTAGATTTTTGGCCATGTTTTTTCAGCTCAATATTTTGAATGAGATGGGTTTGGGTGGGATGGACTGAACCTCTGCCTGGGAAGTTTGGTAGATGCCTTTAAACTGACTGTCTCAGTGCCTGTCTCACTGACCATACAACTGCAGTGCCCATTCTGTTTGATTTCTTTTTGGATAAATCTATTAATTTCAAGTCCATGAGAAAACAAGTAATACAGATAACTAGGGACACCAGAAGGCAACATAGCAGAGCAATGCAGCGTACCTGGAGAATGGTCTGACACAAAGGAGTACAATAGCACTAGAATCCTCTCCGAAGCATGAAGAAAGAATGCAGTGAGGTTCTTTTCATTTTTTCTAGTTCTACTTTCACCTTTACAGCAGTGATCTGTTACTTATGTCTATTATTATGCCACAGATCTACTCCCTCTGTGGACTCACAGTCCCACTCCCTTTGAAGGGAAGTAAGATGTGTCTATATTCTGTCCTTGTCACCTTTGCAGGCAGCACAGGAGAAGCGTATTTGTTCCCTTGGGCACATCTTCCATGGAGCAACCTGTTTCCATTTCATCAGGGTGTGTATGTGCAAATCCATAGGGACTAGAGAGTTAGCTGAGGTGCCAGTAAGGATGTAAACTGCTCAGGACTGCAACCAGGTGATTGAGACAGACTTGGCAAACTGACACATGCTGTTCTCATAGACTCTGATCCCATCACTGGTAAAAAACCTAATGTGATTTAAAGCCTAGAAAAAGAAATGTCGCAAGCAGAGGAAAGCAAGATATTGAAATCCATTATCTTTCACTAAAGATGATACAGAGATGACATAAATTCCACTTTATACAGATGCTCCTTGGCCTCAATTGAATCTTTTCCTCCATTTTCTGCAGCTCTTACAGCACAGATAGCCAAGCAAATCTTAAAGCATTAATTTATAGACCGTCTATAAGGGAATTTACCAAGTAATTCCCAAATTATTCTTCCTTTGGTTAATTAGTAAACCCTGTCATGTGGAGAAGGGGTCCCTCCATGCCCTGCTGGGATAAGACTTAACAGGATGTTACCTGCCATGTAAATTGCTGCACCAGAGCCTGCCCTTTCTTTTGCATAAATGTCTTTATCATTCAAGGATGAGAAAAGAGGAATACAGCAAAATGCAGGCAAAAAAGCCAGCATGGTTGCAAGCTGTAACTTTCAGTTACTTTCAGTAACTTTCTTAACTTAATAAACAATGAAAGCTGAGAAAAGTTTTATTCGTAATGCTACAAAACAGGGCAGATGCTCTTTAACCTGGCTGAACCCACTAAGACGTGCAGGGATTACAAGAGAGATTAGTTTGGTCCCTCACTTTCTGTTTAAACAAGCAGCTGTAACTCTATCATCGTTACAAAGGGATTCGTGTATAAAAAATAGGAACTGTGTCAGTGCAAAGTCAGCTACAACGGAGTGAAACTGAGAGAATAAGTTTTGTGGGAACATTTCCTGATTACTGACCTCGTTTTCTAAAATGAGGTTATTTAGTTTGTAATACCCACTGCTGGAGAGGGGAATAGCCTGACTGACAAGCAGGGACTCCACTGGAAGTTACAGGGTTTGAATCCAGAACTGAACTCAAAACTGTTGACATCTGGATTCTATTTATTTGGCTCTGGCAAGTCCTGGGCTGCCTTGAACGTAAACTAATTCTGGTTTGCTTTTTTGTTCTGTCTTCCTGGTGACTTGAGAGACCATAGTCTGTTAAAACAGAAAGAAACTGTGCAGGAGGTCCTTCCCAAATGGCCATGCTAAAGGGAAGGTCATATTGTTTCCCTTCAGTGGTAGTTTGCTCCTTTATTGTTATATTTGACATTTTTGTTAATAATTGTATGAATGGGTTATTGGGGGGGGGGGGTGTAGAAAGGAAGCTCAGGCTTCATGGACAGAGTGGAACACTTTGGATATTTTTTTTGCCCCCAAGGATTATGAGTCCCACATTTCAAGTGTTACTGCTGCTCATGAAGGAGAGCACTCTGATTTATTACTGAGTAGTGTATACGTTTTCAGCCTGCAGAAGAATCCCTAAAGGAAAGAAAAGCTCTGGAATCTAACAGTAAACAAAATTCAACTCACGAAGTGGAGACTTAGAGGTGCTTTAGAGAATTGTGTATTCTGAGTGATTCTGAGATTATGACCTTTTGAGCAGAAGTAAAACATCAAATATGGAAACCTTGAGCCAGAAAGTCCTGTGCTTCTTTCAACAGAAAGAGTCTCTTGATTTTGATTTTATAGCTGCAAATTAGAGAAGTCAGTAAAGTAAACAGAGGGCAGGATATGCAATGATAGAGTTGACCTACAGCTGTGTTTGCAGGACTTAATTGTAGCTGGATGAATATTGGTTGGAAAAACGGCATAGTAGCTGTATTAATTAAATGGAACAATGAGGGAAAAATAAGTAGCAGGGAGAGTGGCCATTAAAGTAAGTCACAAAATCTATTTTGCAAGAAGAAAAACTAAATCTTAGCACTGCCAAGACGGTAAAACAAAATAAATAATTCAGAACAGGATGGAGGAGCCACTCAGAAACTAGCAGTGCAAATACCTGCTTCAAAAGGATCATAAACCCAGGAAATAGCAATTCCTCAAAGCGTGCATACCAAAATAGGCAAAGAGGCTGGTGGAGAACTTGACAGAACTGCCAGAACATGGGGCAATAACAGCAAATAAGAAGGCAGACAGGGTTAGAAAGTTTGATGGGGACTGCAACAAGCTGCTTCATCCTCATCTGCTGCATGATTAGTGTCTTAGAATGCTCACAGGTTTACTCAGCAAAGTCATTGTTCCTACAGGTTCTAGCTCTTACTGCTTTGCACTTAGGATATAATTTAGTTTTGGCTCTTGGTCTTACAGAGATTTAAAATTGTTATACAATATTGGAAGACTTGAGCAGAACAGATGTTACATGTTCTACTCTAAATCAAATGTCTCTTGCATGGCTATGACCCTGGCAAATGATGCTGCCAGCAAATGGTGAGTTACAGAGGAAGACAAATCTAGGAATATTTTTATTGTCATTGAAGAGACTCAAAATCTGCAAAGACTCCACAATATCAAATGGAAGGAGCTAAATGAAAAGTAATAAAAAAAATAAATCAGAAATAAAAAAAAGAAGAGAGCAGAGAATATTTTCACAGCCAACAGAGAGAAAATAGAGGTCAGATGGTGGGCTGGATATTACCAACCATCTAATTCATTTTCCCAAAATAAACTCTCTTGAGTTTCTTTGAGAGTGTTGAGTTGTGTTGAAAGTGAGCATCATCATAAAGAAGAAACTGTATAGAAAAGTCCAGATAGTCTCTGCTGATCATATTATGCAATAATCCCTAACAAAATTAATTAGGATGCCCCTAGGAAGACATGCATAATAGACATCCCAAACTTTTTGGTTAATCTTAAAGACATCCACGAATCTCCAGTGAAACACAGGACCCTTCTGTCAGCTTGCAGAATTGCAGCAGGAGGGAACAGGAAGCTTACAGGAAATACTGTGCTAGTACTGCTACAGGGAGGGAGCTGGATTTAGGATGGATCATATTTTCAAAGGAGATAAACAACCTGACAGGACTTTAGAAAATAAATAATGACACTGTCCAGCACTTGCAGAGAAATGCAAAAACAGACATGATTTGGGGCTTTCATAAAAGCACCTAAGCTGTTCTAGTTCTACTGTATCTGGAACATCTAATACATGAAGTCAAGAGATCCTTGGTAACTTAGTTGGAAAATCCTCAGTCTTTATTCCTTATCACAAAGGTTGTAAACAACAGACACACACATTTGGCAGCACTCACCACACTACAATGGTTAGGAGAATGAGTTCACCCTCTTTACTTACTAAGTCTGCTACAGCATGCCAAGAACACAAGAAAGAGTACTCCAACAGTGTATGATAAACAACAGCATCCCAGAAAACCAAAAGGGGCCTCAGAGACCAGATAATTCATCTTTTTACCACAATCCAAACTTAATCACAAACCAAACACTCCTAAGAGATGCTTGCCCAACCTGTCCTTAAAGACCTCCAGTAACAGAGACTTCACCACCTCCCCAGACAATCTATTGTAGTGATTTCACTGTCCCTTGCCCTTATAATTTTATGTCTCGCTTTAATCACTCTTGCTGCAGTTTAAGCACATCATTTCTTGCCTTATTCAGCATGAGCCCAAAGAACAGATTATTCCTTTCTGTGCAACAGCATTTTATGTATTTGCAGAGTTATCTGTCTTTATAGGCTATAGAGACAGGTTAAAGAATCTCTGATGATTTTATTCTGTATGCAGTCCTTCCATCCAGATTGTATCTTCGTTGGAGTGGAGCCCCAACAAAGTGTTTTATTTGAGGCCTTATCAAAACTTAGTTGAGCCACAAGATTACTTTACCTGTTTTGCTGGCTGTACTCCTAATTAAACATCATATTATCAGGGTGGGGGGTTTTAACAGTAAGGTTTTATTTTGTGTTCAGTTTGTGATCTGCTATAATTATATATTCTTCCCCAGACAGCCACTGACTCCCCATCTTGAAACTTGGCACCTGGTCACTCCTTCCCTGATGTGCTGATCTCTGCTTGTCCTCTCTGTACTACATCCTACAGTTTCCCTGTCATCCTCCCTATTTGCCAAGAGTATCTAAAACTCTAATACTGTCTTTTAACATCTTCTGTGTTGTCCAGTTTGTGCAAAATGGCAGTTTCTGAAGCTGCCATTTTAGTAAGCTCACATCTCACTTCCTCATGCAGCACATTGAAAGAGATGTGAATGCAGTGGAGCCTAGGACAGATGACTTTGAAATCTCATCTGAAAAATTTCATCAATAATTGCTGATAAAACCTTCCTGGATACTGGTTCCAAATACTTCTGTGCATGGTAAGTTTTACAGTGATCATGTTTCCCCAGCCTGTGTATGATAGTATCACAATATGTGTCAAACCTCAAATCCCCATTAGTGATCCTCCGTTACTGGTAAATAATGTCTATTAGCATGTCACTGCAAGACATGTAATGATTTTTAGCACCTTCATGTTAATGGCTCTTCCCTTCTGTTATCTTCCAGTACCTCCACTCTTCTGGTATTTATGTGTAGCAAAGACCTAAGAGAATTGTGTGGATAATATTAGGAGATTCTCAAAAGCTGGGAAAGAAAAAAGTAGTCAAGTTATGGCCAAGAAAGAAAGGGTTTGGAGGGCCAGTGGGTTTGCTGTTGTTGCTGTGCTTGTGTCAAAGACAAAAGTACTTTTTAGGAAGCTGGTGTGTCAGCTGGGGAATTGGATACAGATACATTCCCTCTAACCAGCAGGGTAGTCAGATGTCCCCCACAATGTGCAGAATGGTTGATTCATGCTCTGTTTAGTCATGGCATACACAATGTACAGCAAACATATGCTTGCTAAATCAACGCTTCAAGCAAGTCTTGTACCAATGTCAAGAGGCCACTCTGAGTGAGTGGTTACGTTCCAAAAGTCACAGTCTGCAAAGGCACACGAGGGACATGTTTTAATCACAGTTGTATTTTGGAGTTCTCACATTGCTGCTCTGCCATAAAATATGTTCAGGGACAGCGAGCATGGAGAACTGTTAACTGCCCAGGGAATGCGTTCATTTCCACAAAGAAATGCATACAATAGTGACTCCAAAAGCATTTCAGTTTTTGTCCAAGTACACATGCAGGGAATGTAAGGACTATTTTTGCAATTATGTCAAATCTATAATGGCACTCTATTTGCTAGTAAATGGCTTTACCCTATGGACCTTCCTATCATGAAAAGAAGTCCTGATGAGCTAAAACCAGTTGTTATTTGTTATCTGAGCTGTAGACAGTGAGAAAGGAGAACTACACTTTCCAAAACAGGGGTGGTTTGTACTCTTGACAAGCTAAATAGTGACATTGTGCAGAAATCTCAGCCTCCCTAAAGAAAAAAGCAAAAAACAGATTGACAGAAAAATAAAACTTCTCCTTAAATAATTCTTGCATTTGAGATATAATGTACACTGGCATGCCTAATGGCTGGAAATGTGTTCTTGTCAACAAGGTGGTGACAACAGCAACACCTTTTGGAGACTGGCTCAGTAAATCATGCTTTAGTTCTGGGAAATTGGACATGTGAGTCCAAGTCCTTTTCCAGTTCCCCGTGTACATCATGAGGACCTGTTGGACATCACACGCTCTTCACTTCGCCTTGCTGAGTGCCAGGAGGAGCATGCCTGATTTGTGCAAGGCTGGTGCTCGGGGTACACCCAGATTTTAGCTCTGTACATTTTCCAGATTCCCTGTTAGCCTCAGTGGCTGCACTTGTAACAGGGAAAAGGCATCTATTTTTCAGAAAGGACTATTAAAGTGATGGCATGTCATCCCATTTTATCAGTACACTAAGAAAGTAGTGTAAACCATAAACAAGGTAGGTAGGCCACAGATAGTATTCAGACTGGGATCTTGATTGCTTGGCTACTTAATCAAAGCACTTTGACTTGGTATATTCAGTACCCAAGCAAGGTACTGAATATCTAAGTGAGACCACACAGGGAGCCTGGATGTCTGCTAAGCAGCTTCTTCATCTGAATGTTGGTCAGAAACCCATGAGTGTTGCACAATATGGACCAAGCCTGTTTGATCAGGCACCTGATTGTGAGTTCCTTTGGTCAAAAGGTATAATATGAAGACCCCGAAAGAGAAAAGCCACTTTTTTATCTTTTTATGCAGCAGCCTAGTAGTTAGAACAGCTGTTCCCAAAGTACTTTCTAAGCTTTTTCAGCCACAAATGATTCTTAACCAACTCTTCATTACATCATTTTCAATTGCAGGGACATGACTCTAATAACAAGGCTCTCCATCCTGTCTTATGAAGACAAACAATGGTACAACTACAAACAAGTTGAAAAAGGTCAGGAAGTGACTTACTCAAGCCATTCAATGACTCACTGGTACACTTAAATGTGATGGAGCTCTCATTATTTACGTGCTAGAACCAAACTGGCTCTTCTAACTAGAAATGGGATCTTCCACCTGTTTCCTTATGGCAACAAAAAAGCACCAAAAGCTGTTTATATAGTCAGCAAATGAATACCTGATTTTAATTGCACAACTACCCATGTCATCTTCTCAAATAATGAAATAAATATATCATGATTGTATTGTCCTAAACCAACCTAGTTTCCTCCCATAAAAAGTTACATTCCTTCATTTGGAATTTAATTCAAAGATGGAATAAACCTTCTGTGTCCAAACTGGTCAGGGAGCATCAGTACCAACAAACCTAATGCTGCTGTGACTGAGTTTTGTGTTTCTCACTTGAGGTACACTGAGTATTTAACTTAAATATGCTGTGCATAAATAATTGCCTCTAAATAATGTTATTCTTTTCCTTACTTTAACACCATATATGTAGACAGATCACATTCTATGTTAGGAATGAGTTTATGAGTATAATGCTGAAAAAAGACATGAAGCTGACAGAACAGTTAAGATTTTAGGGGTGTACTTCAGGATTCAATATGCTTCTGCTAGATAATCTGGTGCATTTTTGGATGAAAGTGGAATTTATGTTATTCAGCATATAAGGTACAAAGAGCTCGCTTTTTCAATTTATATCTATGGCACAGACCTCCTCAAAGGCTTCATATTATTGCTATGTTTTTAGTACTGTATTGTGTTTGTTGTGCTAGAAATATCTATATGTTAAAGAGCATCATAATGCCCATTAGTGCTAACAGCTCTGCTGTATCTGACTGAAACAGCACTGGTAAGAACATCCTGCACTGTCTCCTGTATGATGTGTGCATTTGTGTTTGTTCTCTGGCCGATCAGGATCAAGGCTCCCGAATGCTGTGATATCCCCACACTCCGGTGCTGAAGACATCCTCTCCAGAGCTACTCACCTTGGCAAATACAATTTAAACTAAAATAGCAGAAAGACTGTGAGCAAGCACAATTTCAACTTGTTGCTCTCATGAAGTGTCTACAGAGAGAAGGGATTACAAAAGCTCATTTCACAGCCATCAGCTGCACTGATAAATCTATCACCAGAAATGAGAAATGAAGCTGAGTGAAATGAAGTCCAGGTCTCCAACCCCACAAAGCCTGCAGGGGTGTTGCACAACCTGAGAGATTACCTCTCCCTACGGGGAGCTGTACAACTCCTTTGACCCAGGGCAGCATCACCAGGGTTTTGTAGGGCCACCAGTGAACTGGAGTGCAGGAGAAAGCTCTCAGTCTTCAAGTGATCCCTGGAGCAGTTCTTAGTGTCTGTCCATTTTATGCAGATATATAAATAAAACTGTGGTTAATTCAGGTGGTAGACCTGTATTTTTGAAGGGTTCTGACATGTTAAATAACCAGGAAGAATCAATACCAGGAAACTAATGGTGAATACTGCCAGAAACTAACTTAGCAAAAAAACAAGGCTTAAATGAAGGACAGGCCTTTTGGAAACCTTAATCATGCTATAATTGGACTCATGTCTTAGGATATTGTGTTTTCATGGAACTCACATATGAAGTAGTCCAATAAAAAAGAGTGATAAAAAAGCAAAATGATCTGGATCATGTTTGTCTTCTTCTGTCACATTTACTCCAGCTTGGATGAGACAGACAGACAAGGAGCGTTGCATCTGTGTGTCATTCGCTCAAAACTCGTCATCCTCTGAACTATCATTCATAGTTTGGCTGTTCCTCAGCCAAAGCCCAAGAACGCCCTAGTTCAGAGCACACCTAGAGATCAGCCCACACATGGTTAAGTTGTGCTTTGTCAGCTGCTGAGCTGCCTCTATTTGTGACCTGCAGGCATTTCCACTGATTTTAATTCTCCCAGTTCCTGATGCTGCTTGAGAAATACAAAAACTTTTCTTCTCTTTTCTTTCTTTTCTGTAATTCACAGCTTCTGTATTGTGTGCTCCTGTCAAGTAATGCTTTAACAGCATTTGCCTTTAAAAATATCCTACCTGAGAACAGCTGCATCCCTAACTAAACTAGAACCTTATGCAAACATCCAAAACTCTTTTCTCCATAAAGTTCTATATCAGTTTCCATTTTATTATGAAGATACACCAAAACAGATTTGCACACACAATTTGCCAGATAGTTTCAAGTTCAAAGATCTGCTTTAAATCACACTCAACCTTATTTTTAAGAAAGTTCTGAATCTTGATAGTTTCCCTTTTCTACCTGCAAATACATTTTCCCCTGAAAACTCCAACTGCTCTTTAAGTTGTAGCTTGCCAGTTATCATCTGTTTCTAGCACAAAGCTTTCATTAAAGTTGTATTAAATCTGAAGCTACAGGGTTCAAAACCAAACTGGATCCCCAAAAGAGCTGATGTATATAAAATCCAGACACACTAGATTAGAGTCTTCTCTCGATAACCTCACTTTACACCTGTTAAACAGATAAACCCACACTTACTGTGTTACTGACTCAAAGTAAGGACTCTTGTTGCCGAGCTATAGGCCTTCTGCAGCAATACAGGGAAGTTGCACAGGCAAAGGTCTATGAAGAAATGATTGTGCCTTCAGGACCTGCCTGATCCTTGATGTTTGATTATCCTTAGGAGTCCTAAGCTTCCACCTGAAGAACATCACATGAAAGTCTTCACATGGTCAGTGCTTGCAGCTCTTTAGATTGCACTGTGTCAGCTGCCACACCTGAAGAACCAGGTTCTGAATGTTGTAACAGCCAAGAGCTTTCATGGGTTTCCCCTGTGGTGCTTTGAGCCACAGTTTGCTAAAGGGGATCCTAGACAGGTATTACAGCGCTGCACGCCACATGAATTCTGAGAGTTGATGATATGGATGCAGTGCAGCCATCACATCAGTGAAACCACAGTACACAGAACTAAATTGCAAAGCAGATGAATTTTTTTGTATAACCAACCTAAAATGACCTCACCAGCCAAATGTAACAGTGTAAAGAGTAATCAGACTTTACAGGTGTATGCACAAAGGTATTAGCAGGATGCTGCCCAGGTTAAAGTATCTAAATAGGCATTTATATGTACATTTAGATGGATATGTGGAAGAATAAACATACAGTTGTCACAATAGTCTTTAAAAACAGGTTTAAATACCTTTGGAAATCATATAAAGAGAGCTGATCCTGCCTGAGCAGCAGGGATGTGCAGATGCTCCTTCTAACCTAACAGACTGAAGACTTTTTTCTGGGCAAGGGTTAAAACCAAAACAATGTAATGGGGAAAATAATATATATATATATATATATTAAAAAAGAAGTCACAGGATAAAGCTAAGTTCTCCAATTCCCACTGCAGATCACTTCTGTCTTACTTGTGAACTACAGCAGACACCTATAGGCATCTTCTGAAGAGATGAAAGAGTAACACCCAGGAGAAATAAACCTGAAAAATACCCTAACAGTTCCCATTGTTAGGAATGCTTTTAGCAGTCCTTCAGTAATCCTCATTTTAGGCCATTTTTCTATTAAGATTTGCAAATTCTATCATTTAACAGCAATGTTATCTCATTCAGCTTGACAGCAAATGATTTCTTTGTGATTTTCCCACTTTCAGTGTACACTGAAGCATCTTTCTGGAAATGCTACACTTAACTTGAACATCTCACTGCAGATGATATGCACAAACTGCTGCAGTGAGAAGAAAATCCATATGCCACAGAGTAATACAAGCCGTGTATGTGCAACTAGTATGCATGACTAGAACTAAAGATGAGAAATGGACATAATGGCTACAGGCTGTCTCGTATTTTTCCTTTTGGGAACAATGGGGAAAGCATTTAGCTAAAGCATTTGCATAGGTAATGTTGCCTTCTTACTCGTGTTCTGAATTGATAACTGAATGCATTTTATGCACAAATAGCTCCAAGGAAAGCACATATTATGGTTGAAAAACATTATGGTAGTGAAGAGTTCAAAAAAGAAATAGGGACTAAAGGCCCATTAAGTTTCTTGCATTGTATTTAATAGCATTAACTCACAAACATTCCTCTGAGGAGTAATACAGTAATATGCCAGTGTTCAGAAAGATGAAAGTCCTACAGCAGAACTGGACGGAGTGTGTGTAAAATTTTGGGACTGTTTGCCCCACTATCAGCAACTTGAGAAGCCTCAGAGGAGGGCATAGGCTTAACCCTGACCTGCCATGGGATCTGAGAGCTAGTGAACATCTGGCATAGGAGGAGTTCTGAGTCATTTCGCTCACTGTTTTGCCTTACTTCTACAGACGTTCCATGTAGATCACATGGATTAATATAAAGCCTTGGGTGATCATCTCAACTTCATTCAACTTCAGTCTCTGTCACTTATCCTTGCCTCTCACATTTGTTCATACAGCTCTCCATGTTCCTACACTTGCTTTGCACAATGAGCTTACCTTTACTGAGCATAAGTGTGCCTGAAACTCCCAGCTACTGCTGCTGCTACACAGTGAAGAGAAACACCCCATCACAAGGAGATGGAAGATGGAGTAAACTCCTGGTGCTGCAAACAGTTCAGCAGCAGGAAAGCTGTCTTGGCTGCTCCAGAACAGCCCCCAGAAGGCTGTGAATGCTTAAAGTCTCCTTGATTTCAGTGTTTGTTGGTTTTCCTACCTTTGCCATTTCTGCAGCAAAGTGAAGAGTGGCAGAATCCCCCAGATTTCTTTTTCTTTTATTTTTTGGAAACCTTCTCCCAAACCCACATCACTGATGCTCTATCTTGCAATTCCTTTCCCAGGGAAAGTGCTCTCCTTTCATTATCATCACTTTGTGTTTCCCTACTTTAGATCATCTTTAACTCACTGAAAGTTTAAATAACAGTCAAAGTGAGAGGCTACTTGATGAAATGATTGTGGTTTTTAATATCCACTTTTCCTTGGTGGTGTCAAAAAATGCCAGGTTTTGGAGACTGGGTACTGTAGGACTTCCTTTATTCCCACACAGCACCTTTGTCACCAGCTCCTTCCTTCCCATCCTGTTGCTGTAATGGAACAATTCCTTACTCTCTATTCAATTAGCACACCCTCATGCTTCCAAGCTCCTCGGGCAGCTTCACATTCTCCCAACAGTTCCTGACTGCACAGGTGTCTGTCTTGTATCTAGAACAAAAAGGTGCCATCCAAAAAGGGGCCGAGATGCCTTTTCATGATGCAGGCTCCTGGTTGCCATTGTTTATGCACAGTTCCCTGTTCAGTCCACACTTCTGAACTTCACCTCCATGGGGATCAAGAATTCGTATTATCTTCTGGTTTCGCTTGGCTTCCTTTTTTGGTTTCCTTCCCAAGGATTCCTGCCCAACTCGTAAATCTGTTACATTTACCAGTCAAACAGGAAAGCTTTGGTAAATATTAGAGACAGTTGGTACTGCCTTCCTGATAAGTATTTATGGTTTTGCCCCTTTTGTCTGTTGTGCCTTTATGTGCCTTGGCATGCCACTGGAGAAACAAGGCAGAGTGTCAGTTTAACCTACCAGAGCACACCAGTGCAAGCCTCATCAGGAATCTGCCAATCCCCCCAGACCTTCTCTTGTACCTTGACCAGGTTTTCATGGCTGACCTGTGGGATTCAGCACATAATGCATGAGGAGCGGCATAAAGCTGCTCACCTTTTTCCTTTCAGAACTTCATCCACCTTCAGCTGACCTGAACTGCTTCCAGAGCAGTTGGAAGGGGTCACTGCAGGACAGTGGACACTGTTACTTCCACCCCACATAAGCTCCACAAAGCTTTATACTCTGTAATTCTGCTGCCAATTCTGAAGTGAAGCAGATACAAGGAAGAAGTCCACAGTGTATTTATGTGCAGTACTGCCATTGAAAGGCAAGGCTGGCCTGACAGCATGGGGGTTTTGTTTCATCTGTAAGGGTTTGAGTGTGTGTGATCAGTATGAAGGCTTGAATCTCCTCACTTGCCTTGTCATGTGTTGGAGTCTCTTTAGAACTTTGTGAAGCAAATCAGTCAGCAAGTCCTCTGGTTTCATCCCTTCAGATCTGGTTCCTTTTCCTCTGCAGTTGTAACTCATCCTATTACCTCCTACTCTTTCACCACTGACATGTCTGTGTCCTTTTCTGGTTTTAATTCCTACTGGGTTTACATTTCAGCCTTATTTTGTTGAAAACTCTGATCTGAAGTCAGGGTATCTGTTATCTGTGACTCGCGTGCATGTTCCAACATACAGCTTAGCTACAGAGCATGGTAAGGGTCCATCTTTAGAAAATGTCCTTTTCTACTTCACTGTTTCTCCAGTCATGTCACAGTGTGATAGGTGTCCTCCACTAAACAATAAACCATTCGCATGCCTCCTTAACAATGGCAGAAATCACAGTTTAAGTCAGCCTCCATACAGAAAAGGAGCTGTAATACTGAAAGGTACTATGAATGGTTAACAACTGTGTTTTGCATGCTTCTCTATGCACCATTCTTTAACAACAGCATAAACAATAGAAACTGTTGTCCAAGATTAAATGTTACATCACAAGTCACAAACAAGTAATAACTGTAGCAAAACAAGATGTCTTCCTAGAAAATTGGCTACCAGTGCCTGTGGGGCATTGCAGCTTTTTCTGGTTTTGTGTTCGAGGAAGAAGGAAGAGAAAGCCTGAGAACTCATTAGAAGTTGAATGCAAGGGGAGAACATACAGACCACTTCAGGGCACAGAACTAGCTAGAAAAGTGAGCTTGAAACTGTTAGTATGGAAACTTCTAGCTAATGCTGACCTTTTCCACGTTTACAGAAGCAGAACTTTTGACACCTGTAAATAGGAAGGAATGAACTGAAATAAAACCCTGACTCACATCATTACTTTCACCTCTTAAGAGAAACAATTTCCTAAAGCTTCAAGTACTTGCAATGTAGACTGAAAGGCAGCAACCCTTGAAAGCAAGGTGTCTTTCGAGCACTGCCACTCATTTCTTTACTGATGTTCACTCCACATCCCTTTTCATCTCTCCCAACACCTCCCAGAGAGCATCTGGCATCTTCTGTCCACCCATGCTGTTGAAACACTTCTGGTGCTGCATCCCCTTGACTCCCTCCCATTCTCCTCACTGCCACCTGGCAGCAGCGTGTGAATAGCAGAGTAGATCCTGCATGAGCTCACACTGTGGCTTTTCCTTTCCTGGAAGTGTTACCTGGGACCTCTCTCGCTTATCACCAGTATCACTGATGGTGCAAAACTTGTAACAACCTGGTTTCTGTAGGACCTATACTGTTGAGACACATCTGAGTGAAGTTAGCAATGACTTCAGGAGGTAGCAAGGCTATTAGTGGGCAGCTGTAGGGACAGGAAGGCAATATCACTGGATAGGCCTTTACTAATTTAGGAGGGCAGGTTAAAAAGAGAGATTGCTGACAGACAATCAGTGCTGGTGTGTTTTTGGGGGAATGTAAACAGTAATGCTGTTATCCAGTCTATCAGAATTGCAGGTGAGACGCTTAAATTGCAGCAGACAGTGCTCCAGAACCATTCATTATTCAATTTCTGGAAAAAAGCACTATGGAGGAGAAAAAACCCTTTGCTTTTGAACTTTCAGAGCGTTTTTTGCTTATCCTGTGCAACTTGGAGGGCTTTGTTCTAAACTTCTGCTTTTGAAACAACAGAACAATGAGACTGGTGTTTGAAAGTAGTCATTGGCACAGGGAGCTGAAGCTATAAAGTCTGAACATTGCATGATTAATGATGAAATTCTGGTGTTGGCAAGAAGGAGTGGGTGACAATCCAACTAAAATATGAGTTTCACACAATTATCTCTGTGTGTTTCCCCTGTTCCTTCAAGAAACTTATTATTTCCTCCATCTGCAGAACATTTAACTGATTCCTTTCTCTGTACAAAACAATTTGTGAAACTGGGTAAGAAGAAGGTTCATTGAAAATAACCTTTTGGGATTTTTATTAACATCTCATTGCTACCAGGGTATGGGTTTGGGTTTTTCCCACTTCTTTAAAGCTTATTTTATACAAAGTTCATAACTGTGACTCTATAGGATTTTCTCTACCTATGTAATATCAAGAAAATGGAACTAAAATCCATTCAATGGTGGTAATGTTCTCTTTTTTTAATCTCAGGTAAGATTATTTATCTACATTTATGTTAGATTAGAATGTTTTAGATATTAATGGCTGAATCAGTGTTAAGCCATGCATAACAAGGAGAAACATGGGTATATTTTGTCTGTGCAGTTTTAATGAGCAAATGGAAATAAGTGCATAACTTTTATGCTGATTATTGCTAGAAAAACTGATCAAGATATTGAAATAACTGTTTAAAGTACAGGACGTGGAACTTTCATACTGATAGAATGTTTTATTGAGAAGCGCAATTGTCAGTCACAGTGAAACCATTGCTTTTGATAGGATGAGATTTATTTACAAGACTCAGTTATTTCTGTATTCAAGACTAATTGATTTCTGGAGGTAGAAGTGACAGAGAAGAGTGCCACAGAAGGTGATGCAGGACTCACCTCAGCTGTACATGCATTCCCAGGCCAAGAAGCCAAGACATTCCTCTTTTATTAAATAAGAGATTACCTCAGCAAGGTCAAAGTTACTTGTTCTTTTCTAGGTGTTTAAATGCTGTAAACAAACTCCAGCTCATTTTCCCACTCTTCAGTGTCCTCGTGTAGCGCTTAAAACCTCAACTGCTTCAAGTGTCCATGTTCAGTTCCCAGTAACTTTGCATACCCCAGAGATGGAGAGGGAGAGACAGATGTGAGAATTCTAAAGGTGCCAAAGCTAGAATGGGAATCTCTTTTCTCTCTCAGCTTGCCCAGGAAGGCTCTTGTGAGTTAAATGCATATAGATAGGTGCGTGAAATCCTCTTCCCCATGCTCTTTTAATGTTGAGCTGGTTTTGAAATGTTATTCTGTAGTGCTTGGATTCACTGTTACAGTATGCAGCAGCTGTCATTAAGCAAGACGTTCTAGGTGAGTAACTTCTCTGCCCTGGTGATGGTTTGTGAAGCAAGGCTGAGAGCATCTTGCTCAAGCTGGAGGAGAGGGCACTGAGGAGCTGGCCTCTGGTCCTGCAGCCATGCCAATGGACAGCTCTGGAATGTGCCCTTTCACTCGCAAAGTCTGCTCAGCTCTGACTTTTAGACCAAGATCTCTTTATTCTTTTTTCCGAGGCTTTCAGTACCCAGTGTCCCTCATGAACAGGATGAAACCAGCTCCACAGGAATCCTGGTTCAAAGGTAAAAGTACAACTTCAGTCTTTTGATCAGTGAAATGGTCTGGCTGGCATGAGCCTGGGCACAGAGTGTTAGGGAGCAGCCAGTGTTCAGCCTGTTGTTAGCTTTGAATGTGGCATTCCCCGAACACCTATGAGTTACTCTCCAACTTTGATCATCTCTGTTTATTGAAAAACACATTTTATCTGATATTGCTCTGCTGACCTCCTTGGAACCACTAATATCTAGCAGTTCAGTAAAGGACCAGCAGTGTTAACATGCCAGATTTGCCTACAGAAAGGATCTTCTGTAGGATAATCTCCCAAGTGTTGAGTCTTTTACTACACTTGATAAAGATACACATTTGCTCTGGTGGGCTTTTTGCTGCTCCTTTGACCTCCTTTGTTCTGTGCTGTATTGACCACTGTATGCTGCAGCAAGTGGTAAAGCTTGCAGTGTGCTAGGCTGCAGTTCAAGAATATTCTACAGCGACAGACATGCAGGCTGAAAAATACAGAAGGGTGCAATGGGCCTGATTTACTGCACACGTGTTTAACTGGGTCAGCTGCCCAGAGTCATGCCTCATGCAAGGGCTTTGGCAGTGTTTGGTAATAAAGAATGGCAGTTACACACCCAGTCTGCTCCAGGAATACCCCCACTGATTTTGGAAGCACACTCACAATAATTAACACATTTGAACTGGTGCTGTCTGTAAAAGGCTTCATGCTGTGTGGACATTTTGTTCACAACAAACAGCTCTGTAGCCATCTGGGCCTCTCAAATGAATCATTCCTTCACTGTAACAGCTAGCAGGATGTTGTCTAGCCCTTTGCACAGGAAAAATACTCAAGTCTTCTTGCTGCGCAGGTACAAAACTATCCTCAACATTCTTCCTGACCCTCATGCAGTGATAGCATATACCCCAAAGCATAGTTTATGTTAGTGCATATGCAGAAGTGAATGTTTAGAAGCAGCCAGTTCTGGGATTTTAATGGCAGCCAGAATCTCCCCTTGGTTCCGTTTTTGCTGTGTGGTTTTGTACCATTCCCATGTTACTGTCTTTATCAGTGATTGCCATCAGAACGATTAGTGTAGATGTCAATTCAACCTATGATGGGATGAGTGTAAAAGCCTTGCTGCTTTACCTTCACTGGGCATCTTTCATTACACACACTCCTCTGGGGTGATTTTTGATGCTTTTCCCTGTAGTAGGGGAGCTTTGAGTGTCTCTGCTGCCAAGGGAGGAAGGGAGAAGGCCACTTGCTGCTGGCACCTTGACGTGCAGATGGCTGCAGGCTGGTGGGTGTCAATGGGCAGGGGCAGTCACAACATGGTTCTTACACGTTCACTGCTCTCCTGGAAAGATGAAATATAGCAGGTTATCTCCTATGAACAACATAGTGGTACTTGCTGGCTGATCAAGCTGAGATGAGGTGGTCCCACTAGTTCTTTTCAGAAACAGCAATATGTTCTTTAGTTGGCTGCAAGCTATTTTAATTCCTCAAGTTTCTATGTGTATGTCCAAAACCATTAGTTCACTGGTGATGAAAGGGCATGATGAGATGTTGACGGATGACCTTCCAAAGGCTGGGTTATATTAAGACAGTCATAGGCATCTCCAAATAGTTGTGGTGTCATACACTGTATCTGGTAAGTTGTGGGAAAATAATTTCTTGCTGTGCTTTAGTAATTCTTGCTTCCAGCTGGGTCACAAATCCAGGCAGACAGGCTTCCTTGCAATGCTTTGGCATTTGTATTTCTCATTTGGGCCAGAAACACTGGGAAAAGCAGTATTTAACTCTTACAATTTGGCAAAGCTCCAGTTCAGCTTGACTTGAGGTGAGAAGTAAGGCAGAGAGTGGGGGAATCAATTTTAGGTTTTTATTGGTGACTCAAGTTAAAGCATTCAGCAAGAGGTACCCTCTGAAATGCCAAACGGGTGGTGATTACTGAAGACATACGCCTCTCTTCTTAAGGGAACTAATATCACATTAAAGATACTTTACAAGAAGCAGTGCATGAAACATTTATTGATCAATGGAGAGATTCTTAATCTGTACATTTATTCAAAATGTAAACTGCAATATTAACCCTCCCCTAAAGCAGTTAAATGTATTGTGCATTATTTGGAAGACATTAGAGAGATTTCAAGCACCTTAATTTTCTTCTGCCTCTTCTGAGTTTTTTACAATAAAGAAGGAATAGTGTACAAGACCATTTCAGGCTCTCCTTCACACAAGGATGCAGCACGTTCCTGAGCATGTTACCAATGTGCGCACCTTCTGGGATTTGACAGGGATATTTACAGTTCTTAGGAAACTTGAGGGTACATCTGAATTCTGCTCTTCTCATCATCCACTCAGCACTAAACTAGTGTGGCCATCAGGCTTTTGTGGATTCATGCTGCAGTTGTGAAGGGGTTCCATGTGTGACTTCAGTTTTGGTTCACACCACAGTGCTCTTATGCAGCTACTTGCCTCCGCAAGCCTGTCAGATTTCCTTTGGGCTAGGCTGGCATCTGTATTAGAAAGGAATGGCAGTTGGCAGCAGGTTGCTGCTCTGGAGAAGCTGGTTTCTCCTAGAAACCAAGAGATCTATCAATTGCTTCTTTTACTGAGTAAGATACACAGTAACCCAGCCTAGTTAGAATTCAAGTGCCACATCCTCTCTTAATGGCTTTTCAAAACAAGCACAGAAGCACGTTCTAATGCTCGCTCAAGAGAGATAATCCTTTGCTTTGACCTGATAATGAGTGCCTGTGTTTTGTATGAAGGCAGCACATGGCTGAATCAGGTGATATTAGTTTGATTCCCAGGCTTTGAGGAGGTTAAAACTTACACCTGTGAATCAGGGTCATTGCTTGCAAAGCAGTACCATGCCCCTAGGATATCCCGTTACTTTTGATCTGGCTGTTTTCTGATTTTGGTTACCATTATATGATCAGTGGCATTATCAGGCCATCTTCATGCTTGGAAAGGTTCCCTTTGTTGCTGGCCAGGTTGCATGGTGATCTCTCCCCTGAGTCTCCACAGATGAGCTCCACCGAGGCTCGCGTGCATTCGCTTCCGTGTGCTTTTGCAGGTGCAGCCAGTCATGGAATCCAGGCATGCTTTCCTCCTCTGCACTGATGAAAGGAATATTTCTGATGAACCTAGAGAGCTGCTGCTGTGAGCATTTTCTGTTTTGAAGAACAAAAGCACAGTCAAAGCCATGTTGCCAACTCCTGCACTGCTGATGGTGCGTAGAAAGCGGAAGGAAGAAATACCATATTTTCCATGACAGTTAATTTATGCAGCCATTTTCTCTCATTTAATGAATTTACATCCTACAGTGGTACCAGGCTGACGCTTGTATCTTCATCAGCATTGTGAACTGCATGTGTTCTGTGCCACATGGCCACTCCTGCCTTTACTGACACTGCAGGTCTGCTGCAGAAAGATGCAACCATCACAAACTGCATGTGTTTGCCTGCCTTGGTTAGACAGCAGAAGGTGTGCGGCCGAAACTGGATTGTGGCTTCCAGCTTTTGTGTTGGTGTCTGCTCTCAAAGAGTAATGTGGAAAGTTCAGCACATAAAGAGATGTACCAAACCACAGGCCAGACCATACTGAAGGTGTATGGAAGTATGATGTCCCATTCTAGGGTGAATGCATTCTGTGCCAACCAATCACATGAAAACATGATAAGATCTGATTAGTTTTGACTTCTCTGATACTTATCTACATAATTTATATTTTCACTTTTATAGGAAGACATGCCACTCACTGAATACTTGGGTCAACCTCTATTTGTCAATTTAATTCATTTTGGTTACAGTCTGAAGATTAAAGCATGCAAGTGAAAGGGTGACTAAAAGGAAAGTAGGCTGAATAAGAAAGTGATCTGAATAGAACCTGGATTTAAAGCATCTATTGTGAATGCCACCACTTAGATAATTGAAAACATTTCTGTCAAAGGCATCAGTCTCAAACTGGCCTATTGGGCTAGATGTGTCCAAAAAGGAGATTCTTATTAAATACATGCCACAGGCATCTTGGATCCCCTGTTCTGTTCATTTAACACATTTTGACTCAGTAATGCTTCCTTCTTTGGTGTGTTTTCTTACATAACTGTTGCCAGTAATATCTATATTGGATATATATTGGATGGAATGTGAGAAAGGAGAAATGTATAGGCAGTCGCTTTGTATCTTGATTATTGACACATGAAAAAGCAAAGAAAAATCTGTCTTAGTCTCCTGTGACAGGAAACATCACTTACGGTTAATAGAGAGCCTGTCAAGATTAAGAATGCTAAAATCTGAGCCATTTTTTATAAGTAAATTTCTTTATGGAATCAGTTATTATATGCAGATTCTTACCCAAAAGCTTTGGTTTGGGGTGAATTTGTCTATAAATAAAATTATGGAAGAAAAAGTGAGGAGTTTAGCATACCAACATAGACAAAACTGACAGTGCCATGTGAACGTGCATGTCACTGAGAAAATGGAAGAGACAAAGAGGTGGGACTAGAAACATGCAACAGTGCTTGTCTTCAGAAGGGTTATCATAAGCAGGATGGATTTGATTTTTAATTGGCTGAGTAATGCAGTGAGAAATCCCTTTTACTTTTCTTTGTGTAACTACTACTGTTCTGTCAGTGTTACATTGCCAGTGCATTTTGGAAAGCCCTCCTGCAGTGACCATTCTGCTAACGATTAATTTTGGTTTGATGAGTAAGGAGAGCACAACACCACAGCTCTTGCCAATTTGCTGTGTGGTTCCAGGGCTGTATTCATGACACCATGCTCTCCAGTGGTGTAGACAGTGGGCATGGGACATGGCCTGGACATGGGAACCGGTATAAGGATGATGTAGCAGGAGCAGTTTATCTCCAGGAACCTGGAGAGTAACCAGAGACATCTCTTGAGCAAGTGTATTTTTCCTATAAGAAAATCAGTAATGGAATGGGGTGGGAGAAAGGGTGATATTTAATGAGACATTAGAGATATTTATTCATGGCATATGATGCTGAAAAGACCATATTTTCAGCTGGGGAACTGCAGTCATAAACTCTACAAGGGGATGGAGATCACTTGCTAGTTGCACGCACAGTGATTTGTTTCCTGTTTCCCCTCAATAGTTTCCAACATGCTCCCTACTGTGACAGGTTTCCAGGTTTCCATTAATAGGTCTGTGTACATTGGTTTGACCCTGCACATACACATTTTTTCACTATATTAAGCAGTGTTTTCATGGTTTGGGGTTGGCTTTGTTTCATTTTGTTTTGTTTTCTCCATGCTTTCCCTGGGCAACATAAATTCAAATGCAGTCAATGTATAATGCAAGCTGTGCACATTGTTCCCTGCAGATAGTAAAACCATCAAGGGCTTAAAGACAACATAATCTCCATACCCCTGGCTGGTGTCTACGCAGCTCCCAGCAGCAGGATAGTGCCCTGAGATGATGCTCCCGTGACAGCATTGCCCATGGCCAGGAGTGGTTCTGCTGTACCAGGGTCCTGGGGGTGTGGTATAGGTTAATTACCACACTGGAGGGGAGTACAGGTATGAGGTCAGGGGTGTAAGGAGATACTTGATGGCAACAGGAAAAATCTTCACCAGGTGAAATGAGTTTTACATAGATCCTGTAACAGGGGAAGATGGATGAAGAGGAAACAACCTCCTTGCTGCCTCCCCTGCCGATTTTCAGTTGTTGTATCATGACAAAAAGAGCCAGTAACATACTTCTTACAGGAAGCAGTTGCTCCTTTTCCACACTTCTTTTTGAGTAAAAAATCTTGGCTTTTTAAATGTAAATATTTTGGGCAGTGTTTCCTTTACAGCAGTTTGCAGTGTTGTGCTAGAAGAGTTTTGCAGTATATTTAGCCAAATTTTCTTTGAAAATATTTTCTTTTCAGAATTCATAACTGAATTTATTATTTCATTAATTTTCAATGAGAAAATTTATTGCTCTAAAGAAGGGAGCCATTATTTGGAGTTTTTAAAAGACAAAATACCTCCTTAAAGTTTGGATTCAAGAACATTTCTAGCAAAATAGCTGAAGCAGTTCTGTGAATGGTCATTTTGTGATGATCATGCACCCTTAGAAGGGGAATAAATTCCAACACATACCATCCTCCAAAAACAATTGTCTTATTCCTCATCTGCTAGCTCCTCCAATACTGTTTGACTATGAAGAAAGTATCTGTAGTTCTCAGGAATGCTGGGAGGTTTCCTCTGGGAGGGAAACTGTGCCCAGAATCGCAATAGGAATGAGATTCATTCACAGAAATATCCATGGAATGAAATACAGTCCAAAGCATGAGCACTTTGGAGGTTCAGCAACCAAAAATTACAACAGGAATGTATTGTTTCCTTGCAATCTCTTGCTTTCTTCTCCATTTCTTAGGGACATTTATTCTGAGCTTGCTTCAGATCTCATTCTTTAATGTTGGACAAGGAGAAGCTGCTCACACTTGTTCCTTTCCCTGATGTGTGTGTTTCCCAGGGTGCTGTGAGCTGCTCCTTGGTGCAGCCTGGCCCTGGGCTTGCTTTGGCTGTCTCTTGGTCATGCACATAGGAAAGATGCAAAGCTAAAACCCATAAACAATGCAGCATGGATAGCTGCTCTGCATGTGTCCTCTGCAGTACCTCTTAACCTTGCTTTTCCTTGCATCAGAAGGCAGGCCATCTAGACCCAGAAGTGCTTCTCATTAGACAAGACCTACCTTTTCTTGCTGGGGATTTCTACACAGAGGGCATCTCTTGGGCAAAGATGTGTCTTCACCACCTGAGCAGATGTCACATGGTGACTCCGTCAGGACTCACTCATTGCCAAAGGTCAAATCAACCTGGGAAACCTTGAGCTGTAGCTGGGTCAGCACCAAGGGACAGTCACCAGAGAGCAGACCCTGCTGGCTCTTCGCTGGGGTCATGAGTGGCCTGCCCCTCTCATCCTGTCTGGTTTCAGTGGGGAACTGGTGAGGGACCTCTCCCCAGGCCAGGAGGGAGAGTTACCCATCAGGAGAGCGATGCTGTATGTGTTACCTTCTAGCTTCACTGTGAAGGGAACAAGGTTGCATGTGAGTGAGCAGCTACAAAAGAACAATTCAATTAAGAACTGAAGTCATAAATCTGTGGCAGTTTGTTTTCACCAAGGCTTTATTTGATATTTGCATTGTAAAAATCAACAGAGTCAAGGGCAAAACTGGCTGTAACGAGCAAAGTGATAGATTCACCCATTGTTTCCCCATTGGGCTGCAGGGCCTTGAGCCATGCAAGGATGATTCTCTCCATGCTGCTGGACAAGCTGGGCACGGGGGCATTGGGTCAGTCTCCTGCACATATAATTTGCATTGCCTGACTCTACTGGCACTGCTTGCTGGGCTCTGCCATGCTGTGCTTTACCAAATCTTCCTGCTCTGAGAAGTCTTTGGGTTTGTGCTTGTTCATGGACACGTTCCATCCTCTGGAGAAAATAGAGACTTTGGAAAACCCGAAGCCTGCAGCTGGGTGAGCAGTGAGAGCTGTGTCAAAAGTGCTCAAATTATAGTTAGCCAGAGAAGAAGCTGGAGGCAGGAGGAAGAGAAAATAATCTGGACCACTTCTATCTCCCAAAAGAAAATGAGCCTAGGAAGAAACAAACCGAGCAGTGACATTGCCTGGATTCCTAAGCAGCTTTTCTAAGAGCTCCAATAGCCTGGGCCAAGACATATTTGAAGCTCTGAAGGCACTGGGTCCTGGTGTAAATGTCTCCACCCAATTCACAGAGGAGATTCATGCTCTGACTGCTTCCTTCATGTGTATCAGGAGAAATTATGGCCTGGGCCCATCTTCGAGCAGCTTTCTATTTTCACAGCCCCACATACCAGCTGCCTAATCCACAGCAGGCTGGCAGCAATGCCCTGGCAGGCAGCCTGCCCCATCTTTGTGACCACTGTGCTGTGAAAATGACCTGGAGTAGGCTCATGGAGACAACTTCTTGTTTATATTACAGCAGAAATGTCATTGTCACTGCCAAAAAAAGACAAGAGGCCACCAAACAATAACACAGCCGTGAATGAAGGCTATAAATATGGACATGGATGGCAGATAACTACAGGCTTTTTCTTACACATATGGCATCCAGCTTGGAAACAGTCCTGTAGGTCAAGTTGCTGCTTGTTTGATGGGATGTAGGAGCAGGGCCCAGTAAATAAGAGGCTGCCCTGCTTACAACCCTCTGGTGACTGTGGGCATTTAGAAGTTCTGTGTCTTATTTCTGGAAATCTTGATCCAGTCCCGCTCAAACTCCAAAATGAAGCAAGGTCTGTCCATCCCTGTGGCTCCTGATGGCTGTTTATCACCTGTCTGGTGCACTGTTGGCCACCAACCCTTCCTCAAGGAGGACATCCCAGAATGGCCTGACTATCATTGCTTTTCCTAAACCCTGTGTTCAGCTGCACCTCCCAGCACTTCAGCCACTGTGTGTCCTGGCAGCTGAGGGCAAGGGATAGCAGAGCAGGACTGCTTTTGAGGCAGAAAAACCCTCCTGGGTTCATGTGTGCCGGTACAGCAGCAGGAGAAGCACAACGCAGAAAAGGGCAGGAAAAGACTTTGCTCTTGCATTCCTGCTGGTGCTAAACCCAGTTCTACTGAACATTAATGCTGTTTGCTCTCCTGCGAGGCAGCTCCATGGCATCCAGAGGAACAGGCTGGACTGGGGTACAAATCTCAGGTTTGCTGCTTTCTACTTCTTTTCTGTGTGTTAACTCTAATTTTTCACTGTCAGAGAATGATCACTTTTGTCCAGTGGGAGCTGAATGAACTTTCTAGAGGGTGTGACTGGGACCTGCAGTACGGGTAGGTTAAACCCAAGAGCCTTCTGTGAACAACTGAGATGCTCACCTCTTGGCTGGCTTTCATGGGTATTTTTCCTCTCTGCTGGAAATGGGGACTTTGTAAGGCCCTGATTTTGTGCTTCATGACTTAAATACTGGTTTTTAAAGAAAGCATATTAAAGCATCTCTGCCTTCAGAAAAAGGTGAAAAAAGGGATCTTATGAGCTGTGAGTGATGCATGGCACCAGCACTGGTGGTACCTAACTCGTTTTCTTACTTCTGTATTAAACCAGCTTGACAAATGCCCTGCAGCTGGAGTGTCTCCTGCTCCTTTGTGCCTTCGCAAGAACAGTCCAGCTGTAACCTTGCTTGTTGCAGCACTTTGTCTATGTGTAAATTCCTATGGATCAGTATAAATAACATTATTTTATTGGAATGTGCCTTTTAAAATGAGAAAGAGTCAGAAATTAAGTAAAATATGATGGTTTTAAAGGATTTTATGGAGGCACACACATGGAAATGCAGGGGCTTTTGAGAAATGACGCTGCAGATGTGTTATGTGACTGGAGTGGCAGCAGCCATGGTGTAAGGCTCTGGTTGGCAAAATAAACAAGCAAGTGAGGAACCCCCAGGTAGGTATTTCTCCGCAGGAAAAGCTGAATCTTCTCTGCTTTATTCCATCACAAATGAATGTGAATTAATACAGTGTGGAAATTTGATCCCAAGTTTGGTGTAAGCTGCCTTGCAGGTAAAAACTCCTTTTAAATTGCTATGATTCCCAGCAGTACTATGATGGTAATAAACCAGTATTTTCCATTAAAAATACGATTTACTGAATGCTCTCTGCTGTCTGTGGATTTCGGATGGGTTAGCAATGCTCAGCTCTGCCTTAAGGACAGTCTGTTCCTGCGTTCAGCTGCACTGGGGGTGCTGTGGGTGACACAACATTGAAAACTAAATCTTTCTGCCAGCCCATGTGTAAAGAGCTGGATACTGAAAGAAGAGAGAAGCAGGATCTGCTCTTTACCATACGTAACAGACCTCTGACCCTGACACATGGACAGCTACCATCCTGTGTACACACATTTTGGACTTGATCTCACAGGTCTTTTCCAACCTGAATGATTCCCTGATTAATTCCCACTGTTCATACTACAGGAAAGCAAAGACAGGGCAGCTTCATGGCTGAGTGCACTCCACAGTTGCAGGGTGTTCTGTGTCTTCATCAGCAGTATAATAACCTCTCCCCAAGTGTGGGCAGCACCAGTGTGCTGGCATTTCATAAGCAATGCTGAGTTTATCCTTTGAAGTAGGTATAGTAGCTAATGCCTATACTTTTATTTGGCAAAAAACCTTGCTTATTCATTCAGAAAGCTTTTTAGTTACTGAAAAAAGTGAATCTGTTTTTCTTAGCTTCCATGGGTCAAGATTAAGATGAAAGGTCAGGGCTCAACTTTCAGAGGAAAACATGAACAAGTAATGCCTGCAGCCCCTTAAGTCTCTTCTAGAGTGGAAGCTCTCTCATGGATTTGAAGGTAAGTTTGAAAAATCATTGCAAATAATGTAATCAGTTGCACAGGATGAGGCTGTGAGAGCAAAAGGTTGGCCAGAGAGCCTGGTACGTTAAAAAAATCGCACTGATTTAATCTGGCTTCATGCTGTGGCTGCGCTTCTGAAACAGTCATTTGCAATATTCATTTGTCAAAGGCTGAAATGTTATTTAGTTGCACCGTCAAAGTAGCTGTGTAACAGTCATAGTTACTGCCAAGTGCTTAAGAACAGCTGATTTGCATTAATGCCTGCAAACGTCCTTCAGGCAGCAGACTGCTGCTTGCATTGCTGAGGTTCTGCTTAATTGCTGCTTTAGCACCCAATGTATAGGCACATTCAAGGTCAGCTACTGTTCAGCTGCAAATGGACTGTGTGCTGTTGAAATCAGAACTTACAGGATCAGGTGGACTTCACAAAAAGGGAAATACTTCCTTGGGGAAATGTTAAGCTCTTTTACTGTGGGCATTTGGAGGATGTATATATTCACAGCTGCAATTGAGAAGCACCACCCATACAATCAAGAAGACTAAATGGTAAATGAGTAGGATGCTCAGCAGCAGTGCACCTGAAGAAGTAATCTCTTCCTTCCTGTTCCTCAACTTATTTGGGATGCCCAGGGATGGATTGCTTGCTTCCCTGTAAGGCAAAAGCTGGAGGTTGTCAAGCAAGCTCTGAGTCTCTAGTTCAGAGCAAATAAAAGGAGGTGCTTCTTTATACAACATGAGATGAGATACGTTGCTGAGGTGAGTCCTTTGGTGTGGTCCTGGAAGCTTCTTCTTATTAAGTAATACCTTTATGTAGTTCCCTTCATTAATTTGTTCCATTTGAGTCCTTGTCTTTACCCCTAAAGCTTTACACAGCTCTGGTCATCTACAAAGCGTCCTTTTTGTCAGGTTCATGTCACCTGGTCCCTGTGCCAGCTGTCTGTGCCAATGCTCTCAGCCTCATCCCGCTTTTTGTCATGTTGTCACATCATGAGCAGTGAGGGGATGTCCCACAAGGGTTGATGCTAGGTGGTGGCAGCAGCAATAGTGAATAGTATCTGGCAAGTGCTACACAAGGGAGTTAGTTAGAACCATCTTAGAGGTGTGCCAGGTTTGAACTGTCTAGGGGAGTTTGTATCCACTTGTTTATTCCTGTAAAACTCACCTGGGGCAAGGGGGAAATAGCAGCATCTCCATGATGTCTTCTTCCATCAGAGAAAGGCATAGGAACACTTGGCCCAGCTGCAGGAATGCTGAAGAACGCCCCAATGTGCCCAGCATCCTGCAGCTACTCAGGCTTTGGCATGAGGGCTGGCTCAGTGCTGTTCAAGCAGTCACACCATCTTTACTGATCCTGGGAGTGCTACCATCTTGCCCTTAGCCAAGATGGTGAGTCAGTAAAGAACAAGCAATACAATAGCCAATGTATTTATTTTTTTGGTGTAACTAGGGGGCAACAACCCATGAGTTTTAAGCACTTAAATCCACCTTTCTCAAATATGCCATTATTAGGAGTACGTAACAACAACCTGCTTGCTTCTCCTCTGACAGCATCTCGAGGCTGCCAGAAAGATTTCAGTAACTTTCTACCAGTCCTGCCAAAGGAAAGCTCCTGAAATACACTGTAAAGACTAAGTGCTGCAGGGAAAAGATGTGTGCCAACAATTTCTATCTGTTCTGGTTTTATTTTTAGTCATGCTGAAAGAACAGGTTGCCAAAAACGGGTGCCATGAAAACCATTAGGAAGTATGCAGAACTGTTTCAACTGCTTGGATGATCATTCAGTTGAATGCAGTCTTGTTGTTTATTTGTCTTTTTAAACAATAATACATCAAAATAATCATAAAAAAATTATTAACAAGACTATTGCAGTGTTACTGAGTGATTTTATCCATGAACTCAAATTCCATCCTAATCCCTTAAAGATTTTATGCATCTAATTTTCTTGCAAGTCTTGTTGAATCTTTTGAGTATTCTGTTCTACCTTTTCCAATAAGTCTAAGACATGCTCCACATCTTGAGTCACATTTGAGATGCATATACAGCAATGACCAGATCTATCTTCCAAGTATCCACAAACTCCATGCTCTTTAAGTAAAAGCATATCCAAAGCCATTCTATGTTTTAAAGTCATCCTTGAAGTTGCCTGTAATTGTAAATTCACATCCTTAAATCTTTTCCTGGTTGCATTTGCTAGCCTTTCTACTTGACTTGTTAGTGGATATATCCATTACCTGTTCTTATAGTGCTTAAGGAATCATTAAAGATTCCAAAGCCCAACCAACTCTCACTTCAGTTGAAGTTTCATTCCATTCTTCATCTATTTCTGACCCCTTCACCATTTCTAATTGCAAATGTTCTAATGCTCCTCTAAAAGGAGTTCTTTTCCAGACTGAACATAGGGTTGGTATGCCTTATGTTATTTGTCTTACCTTACCATCTGGAGGTAAATGAGTTGTCTAGGACCCATCACTCATTGTCTACACTAAGTGTCCTGGACTCTGTAATACAGATATTTTACAACTAAATACTGTTCCTCTTTTAGGTATGTATGTCTCAGTCAATTTGAGGTCACTCGTAAAGCAAACAAAAACATGCATATTTTAAAGCAGCAGCTAAAGGATGGTTGGCAGTTCACTTGCCATCTCATCAGGATTCAGATCTGGATTTTGAGTAGAATTGTATTCTAATTTCAATAGATTTCCCTGCCGTACTAATTCTCCATCTGGTTCAGTTTTTACTACAAAATTGGCCCACTTTAACATCCAAAGCAATATCCATTCTCCCCAAATTTGGAAAGGATACATAAAACTAGACCTATTTCAGAGTCAATTTTGAGGACTTGTCATCCCTTTTGACAATTTTCCATGATGATGGGACTTTCTTCACCCTAGTGTAGTGTATCCATGCTTCTGATTCAGCTATCTTGATGGAGGTGAAGGTAGTACTTGAAAAGGTCCTTTCCAGTGTTCTTGGGAAAGTTCAGAAGTCCATGTTTTCATGTAGACACAGTCTCCCACTTGGAAATCACATATTGGGTTCTTCAAAGACAGAGACCTGTTCCAAACAACCACACTCCAAAGTGTAGTTAAAGCTTTTCCTGGGGAAAGTAGATAGTTACATGCATCTTGTTTTCCTTTTTATATGTGCATTCAAATTTGGTTCTGGAGATTCATATGGCTTTCAGCATAATTCATAAGGACTAATTAAAATCCCACTTTTAGGTTGAATCTGAATTTGCAAAAGGGCCAGTGGGAGTGCCTAAGGCTGTTTCAAATTAGTTTCCTGACAGATTTTGCTAACCTGTCTTTTCAATGTTTGATTTATTCTTTCTACCTTTGCACTGGATTGTGGCCTCCAAGGTGCGTGTAAGTCCTAAGTAATTCCCAACATTTTACTAACACCCTGTACCACTTCTGCAGTAAAATGTGGACCTCTATCAGAAGATACTCGAATAGGCACCCAAAATTTGGCATAAGCTCCTGCAATAGCCAATTAATGACTTCTTTTGCTTGATTTGTCCAGCAGGGAAAGGCTTCTGGGCATCCTTTAGAAGTGTCAACACCTACCAAAAAGTACCAATAGCTGTTTTGCCGAGGTGGTTCTGAGAAATCTATTTGTCAGTAACCTCCTGGTTCCATTCCTGGTTTTAATATTCCCATTTGAACCTTTTTCTTTACAACTGAATGGGTTTTCAAACATATTTCACATTTTGCAATTGCCATTTTAGCTATTTCTAGCATTTTACTGGTACTATGTGTCTCTTTAAAAATGTCACTAATGCTTCTGCTCCCCAGTGACATTCCTTACCTTTTGTCTTTATTATTTCCCTCATTTTATGGTGGGATTACTGTAGCACCATCCTGCTACATTCTTTTTTGCATTTAGCAACTTTGCTGATTTCTCATCTTCCTCTGAATATTGAGGTTTTTCTCTTGGTAGAGCTATGGTTTTAGTAGGGATTAATGCCATTTGGAAGGCCTCTCTTTTTGCAGTCCTCCTAGCTGTTCTGTCTACCAATTTGTTTCCTGTAATCTCTTTTGTATTTCCTGGCTGACGTGCTTTACAGTGCATGATTGCCACCTTAATTGGTTTCTGGATTAATTTTAAGATTTCTTCTTTGTATTTAATTCTTGTTCCCTGGGAGGATAATAATCCCCTTTCCTTCCCCAGGACTCCATGAACATGTACCACACCAAAGGCATATTCTGAATCACTCCAAATATTCACTTCCTCTCCTTCAGTTAGTTCTATTGCTCTCATCAAGGCCATTAGTTCTGCCTTTTGAGATGAAGTAGTGCAAGGTAAAGAATTTGCTTCTATAACCAAATTCTCAGTAGCCACCGCATATACTGCATATTGAATTCTGTCCTCCACAGAATTGCCGCCATCCCTGTATAATTCCCTATCAGGATCACCCACCGGTCTAACCTTTAAGTCTTCTCTACTGGAATAGAAATGTTCAATGGCCACCAAACAGTCATGTTCTAATTGTCCTTCTTCATGCATGGAGTTCAAAAAGACAACAGGGTTAATCAGGTTGTCAAATAACTTATCCTACATACAGTAGACCCTAGGTGCTTTGGTTATACTCTAGAGAGCAAGGACTAAGGCTAACATGTCACAGAGAACAGGGACTTCAAACAACACAGCATCTGATTTCAAGTAACAGCAACCTGTGCTAGCATTAAGGCTAACTTCTTAAATCAAGATGTTCCTATAGATAAGTATTTCACAAACACAAAATGTAGAAGGATTCAGCAAAACCTAAGATAATCTGCAACAACTCTTTCCTCCTAAATGCCCAAGATTCTGGTTCCCAGCAGATTTTCCTTGAAGTGTTGGAAGGAATAAAAAACAGTGGGTGTCTTTTTGAAGAACCATAGAATTGCTTAGGTTGGAAAAGACATTTAAGATCATTGAGTCCAACAGTTAACCCAGCCCTGCCAAGGCCACAACTAAACTATGTTTCGCAGTGCCTGCACATGAGAGTCTGCTCATCTTTAATATACCTCCAGGAATGAGCACTTCCCTGGGCACCCTGTTCCAGTGCTTGATAACCCTGTTGGTGCCCAATCTAAGCCCCCCCTGGCACACCACTTGAGGCCATTTCTTCCTGTCCTATTGCTTGCTATTTGGGAGAAGAGACCAAACTGCACCTTGCTACAATCTCCTTTCAGGTAAGCTCTCCCCTGAGCCTGCTTTTCTTCAGGCTGAACAAACTCAGTTCCCTCAGTCACTCCTCACAGGACTTGCTCCAGCTCTCAGAGTGGGATCCTGCTTCTGGGAGTCAGAGATGGGCTTTGTCTGGGGGCAGGCACAAAAGACATTTACTCTCTTCTTTTGTCTTGATGGGGTGATCCCGTACATGAACCCTTGTGTGGTCCAAGCACAGTAGCAGCTCCTGCTCAGCAGGGAAGCTGCTGAACTGCATGCACTGAAGGGGAGACCAGCACCACGAGGAGTCAGTTCTGCTGGGCATTTTTCTTGGGAAGGGTGTCTAGGGTACCACACTGGTGGGGTGGAGTGCTGGTGATTGTCACCCACTGCAGCTTCTCTGCTGGATGTTGTCCCCCACAGATGGACCGCAAGCTCTCTTCTTTTGGCTCACACGGAAAGCAGTGAGTTAAGGAGGAGTGGGGAGAGTTCCACAACATCCTTGATTCATCCAGAGCCTCTAAAGCCTCCGTATCCCCTTCTTGAGAGGCTGTAGCAGTCTCCTCAACATACTTTCGGTTTTCTGGAAGTTCAGTCGGTGCATCCCACCTCTGATGTGATGACACCCCAAAGCTATACTATGCCACCTCCTTATGAGCAGATTAGGCACAGACTGAACAGTCTGAGTTCTCCTTCTTGCCTTGTCTGCTGATTTTAACTGAGGATATTTGAGTTGTATTTAGCTGTCTGACAGGTACAAGCCCTGATGGGAAAAAAGGAGAGGTGTGAACAAAGGAATGAGGCAAATCAGAGCTCATTTGGGGCTTTCTGTTGAGATGAGTAGTGTGAAAGCAAAGACCATTTGCCTTTACAATGCTGAGTTTGGACATATCACCTCTGTCATCAGGGGTACTGCCTGCTTCTGTCCTTACAGTTAAAACAGTTGCACAGAGTGTCCTTTTCCACTGGTTATGGCATGAGCAAGCTGTGTGAACTGAAAGGGGTGAAGACCGTGGTCAACAGGCCACAGGAAAGAGGTCTCAGCTACTCAGGAAACCTTGTCTTTTATGGTTGGAAGGAACACAGCAGAGGATTGGTGATGAAAAATGAAGAAAATGTGTGAAAATCGGCGCGAGCATAGAGAGAAAGGAGAACTTAAGGCAAAGTAAATGAAACCTCTGCGGGTGGCTGCGTGACCTTCATAGAATCAGCTTGAAACCGAGGATTTCTTGCTGATGCGACTGGCGTGTGAGCACCCAGTGCCCTCTGCTGACACCCCTGCAGACAGCTTATCCAATGCACACCGCTTAGGATCTCCTCATTCCTCTGGCAGCAAGAACAAACACAGGTGCCCGTCTGGGGAAATGATGAAGTCCACGCTGGTCTGGCCCCACCCCCGGACCTCCTGTGGGTGATGCCCTGTGTTGTGCCCATGCCTGCCTGCCTGCCCATGTGCATCCCCACACCTTCCAGTGCCTGTGGAAGCACCCGTGATTCAGCCTTACCAGGCACTGTGGAAAACAGTCCTGTGTGAGTTGTACAGAGGGGGAACTGAACAAACAAGCCTATAGGAGCAGAAATTACAGCCTTTATCACGGAGGCTGGGTTTTTTGTCAGATGTGAAGATCAGCAGATTTGGAACATTTTTACCCATTAATGCCTTAGAAAGATTTGTGATGGGTATTATAGGTCCAAGAAAGGACTTCAGGCACTGGTAAATTAGATGCTATGGCATTAACCTTCACAGGCCCATACCCAAAGCAGGGTTGAAAAGATTGTTAAGAGTGTCTGCACTCTGCCCGGGAAGGCTGAGTATATAAAAGCCCACCTGGTTCTTATGGGCTGGACAAATTACTGGAAAAATAAGCCATCTGCATTATTTGCTTGTCCCTAAACCACAGTTTGCTGGGAGACTCTTCTGGAGAAGCATTGCCTTGACTTTATCTTTTCGTCTGCCAGAGAAAGGTTGTCAGCCAAATGACTTCAGGCTAGCAATATCTATTCTTAGGTGAGTTTCTGACTTCTTATGCTAAGAGGGGAACTGCATTTATCTTCCCCACATCCCGGGAACAGGATTTAGCCAGTGGCTGCTGATGTAAAAGCAGATCCCTTCATCCATCCATTTTTTTTTCAGGATGTGTCCAGAAATTGGGTGTCTGTCTCTGGGAGCAGTATGAAGATGCCCATTGTCAGTCCCAGGCAGCCTGGATGGGTTTGGAGGCACAGGGCTTTGTTTTGCAGGGCTATAGCCTCTTGGTCAGCTGAACCTGGATTTAAGGGGAGTCTGGAAACCTCTCTCTGGGCTGTATCTCCATCTAGCATTCAATGTTCCAGCTTAGCCCAGAAGAAACACACCATGGGTACTGGAAAGCATGTTCCTGCCTTGAGAAAGGCTTGCCTAATTGCCTGACTCCAGCCCTTGGGCACCACATTACAGTATTTTAGAGAAGCCAAATATCCCCTAACTACATTTACAAAAATGTTAGCAACAAACCCTAACTGGCATGTACAGGAGAGTCACAGCATGCATAGGGTGATCATGTGAAAACCCCTGTTTATGGGATGGCTGCAAGCTGCTTCCTGAGTCAGATAGATAGGGGCAGTATGGTAAGCAAGAGGATAGGTTCCTTGAACACAAACCCTATTGTTTTGAGCACTGTAAATGGAAAGGGCACTGAATCAACAAACAAATAAGCCACGGATCTCAGCTCTACTGCTCAGCTCTCTTAGGAAGTCACAGGAAATTTATCTGAAAATCCAGTATATCTCAGCCCAAAGCAGGTTCTCTCACAAGGTGTGCAACAAAGGTGGCTCCGAAGAGAGGGCCTTGGCTGTGAAACAAGAACTGAAGCTAGAGAAACGTCAGCTGGCCAGGATGAAGCTCTAGCTGAGCGTCATGTCTGGCTGAGCCCCAGGCCTTTCCATGGAGCCCCTCCAGCAGTCCCCACCCTGAGGCATCAGTGTTTGCCTAGGGGAATGCTGCATGGCTCCCACTGCTTTTGGGACTCTCCCTGCCTGGCTCAAGGGTAATTTTGTAATGCCTTAGGCAGGGATGGGCAGAGTGCTGGTCTGAGACAGAGAAGGTGGCCGGCGTCCAGATGACTATACAGGTTTGACCTCTTCACCACATCATGGACTCAGTGGATGACCCTCAGTCGGAGGGTGGATGTGTGTGTGTGCCTGTGTGCATGTAGAGCGTTCACAGCCTGCTTCTCCCCACGACAGATTCATGCCTGGACTTGGTGCCCTCTAGTGTTGTGAAGATTCCAATGTGTCAGGCAAACCTGTAAAACAGATTCCCTGCTTCAGAAACCATGGCTTTGCTAATTCATAATACAGTAATTGTTTTAATTATGCTATGTAGCTATGACTTAATGGAAATAACGTCATCCTGAGCGTATCATGCAATTACACTCACAATACCACATACCTCAGGACATGTTTCTGTAGGCTAAAGCAAACATACCAAGGGCCTGAGCCTGCAAAATACACCCAAATCCACTGGATGCACAGTACTTCACCTGACCCCACTATCCCTGCATCTGGAGTATCAGAAATCTGGCAAACCCTACACAACCAGTCATTCCTTGTGCAGCTTTATCAACCCACTAAAGCCGGTCCGCGTCTGCGCTGCTACAAGAAAGGCAGCCCTGCCACTTTTCCAGGCAGCAGCAGGCTTCCATAGCCATGCTCTGGGCATCCCTGAGGCCCATGGATGTGGCTGTGGGGTGTTGATCTCACTGGGAAAACCCACAACAGTAAGAGCTCTCCAGCTCTGCTGGATGCATAAGACCGGGACCTGCAGGAGTCATGCTGCACCATGTGAAATTAGAACCATTCTCATCCCCCTGCAGAACAACTCCTGTGGAGGTGGTTTTGCCTATAGAGGTCACATCCTTAAACTGGCTGAAGCACTGAGTTGTGAGAAAACAGAAGACTTGGTGGGAAACAGCGAGGAAGTTGGCTGCTTAACTGAATATCCATATTAAATTCTTCTACCTATTCCAACCTGGAGCCAATGCAGTGGTGGGCTCCTGGAGGTACCAGAACAATGAGCACAGCCTGCACCAGCATTTGCAGGTGTTCCCCTTCCCAGTCTTTTTTTTCTGGTAGAAGATGCTTTGTCCTTCTGACCCTCTCCCTATGGAGAGGAGCTCCAAGAAGAGCTCAGCCTCTTTTATAAGCAGGAACTATACTGCCATTAAATGGTGTGACCATTTTAGCTTCCACACACTTGGTGCCAAATGTCGCTGACCCTCAGAGGGATGTTTTCCTCTTTCTTTATCCCCTGTCCCACCATTTCTCCATCCTCACTGTGAATCACATCATGATTAAAATAAGAATCTGCCCTTAAACTAGGATTGATGCCTCCAGAGATAACCAGAAATACAGGACACTAAACTTTACATTTGCAATTTCAGTTTAAAGATCAATCCTCCAGCTTCTCACCAGAAATATCTCACAAGGGCACTAGTGAGTCACTAATTGACTGCTGGAAGAAGGACCACGAAGCTGGTGGTGGCATTTGAATGCTGGGGTTCAAACAAGCTTAAGGTTTTTTTCAACCTGTCACCATTTATAGCTGATATGTCTTAGTATATTGCTAAATGTTCGTGGTCTTAGTAGCTATGTCAATCACTAGAGCTCACCTAGAGGATGAATATATTTCCACATTATGCCCTGCAAGCTAATGCTTATTTCTTTTAAATAGAACACAGAGTAACCTTAAAATGTCTCTTTCCCAAGTAAGAAAAATCCCTTGCTCAAGCTCAACCAGGGAAGCTGAGGGGAGAAATCTGATCTTGGTGCAATTTCTAAGAGGAATGGTATGATGGAGAAAGGGACATCTCTGGCCAGGCTGGGAGATCCTTCCAGGTCCTGCTGCCCAGTGCCCAGCTACACACTGCTGGTGGAATCACATGCAGTTCTGGTTTCTTTCTGCCTTTAATGTCTCTTTTCCCTGTCTTTTCCTTTTTTCCCTTCTCTCTGTCATGTATTAAATATTTCCTTTATTCTGTACCCTTTTTTTCCACCTGCCTCCCAAGCATAACTAAATTAAACTGTCTTTTCCCCAGGACTGTAAACAAAACCTTCCCTCTTAGGCAGTCAATTCCATTGTTTAAATGAAACTCCTTCACAGCAATAGTAATTATGCAGAATGATTTAGTTCTTCAGCTAGTGAATGCTACAGCCCTGATGAAATATTTTGTGGCTTTTGTTTAGCGCTTCAGGTTTATCTCCTGAATTAATATCTTTGTAATAAAACCAAAACTAAATTCACAATGGGCTAAACCCATCCCCTCAAGCGCCATCTGAGGCTGCTGCTGATGCATTCCCACTCCCCTTGGCCAGGGATGCTAGCTCTGCAGCTCCATAAGTGGCACAGGGAGGGGTGGGACAAAGCCAGGGCAGGAGTGAGGGGAAGAGGGACAGCACCTTCTGAAGGGGAAGGTGCTGTTGATGACCCTTTGCTCTGCTGATAGGCTTTGGTATAATCTGCTGACACTCCGTATGGATGAAGCCAACCTGGATGTCCAAGTCCTTCACTCCAGAACGGGTCCATTTCTGTTGCTCTGCAAAGCCCTCATGGCATGGCAGCTGTTAGGAGTGCTGAGATAGGCCACCAGCTTGGGACAGCATGAGCAATGATGGAAACCCAGGTCCCCCTCCTTCAGATAGTAATAAGATGGGGAACCCTGAAAACAAATTACCATCTGTGGACCTCCATGTCTGCTGCTCCTTGGGACAGCTGCAGCTGTGGGCTTATAGGGAGGGTGCTTAAGAGGCTTTGCTTCTACCTCACTGAGTAAAGGGGTTGCTACTGTGGTACATGTCAAAAGTCAGTAGTAAAACACTAGAGCAGCACCATCATTGCTGGGGGAGAAACAGGGAGGTCCCATTGACATCCACAGAATCAGATAACTCACCTCAACCCTCCAGCTCACAGGCCTGTGTTGGCTGTCTGGATGTTTACCATGGAGTAAATGGTTTGTGAGGCAGGTCCCTTCTGGTACCTGGCCTGCTCCATCCATGCCTCATGGCAGGATGTGACCACAGGTAGCAGCACATTGCCCTGAGCCTGAGGTACCTTCTGGCACATGCACAGCAGGGACTTGAGCTCTGAGCGGAAGCTCTCATTCAGCCAGCAGTAGATGAAAGGGTTGTAGCAGGTGCTGCTCATGGCGAACCAGTGCAAGGCGAAATAGAGGGAGTTCTTTGTCTTGATGCCTAGACCGGAGATGAGCACCACGTAGCAGTTAAGAGGGAACCAGCAGACAGCAAAGACCACCACCACCAGCATCAGCATCTTGATGCTCCTCTTCTTGTTCTTGTGGTGGGTGATGTACTGCTGTGTGGTGACGTCTCCAATGGCATTACGGAGCCACAGCTTCTTGGCCAGCCGTGTGTAGGTGACAGTGATGATGAGCAGAGGCAGGAGGTAAAGAAGGAGAAAGGTAGACAGGTCCAGATACTTCCAGACCAGCTCTGCAGGCTCAGGGAAATCAGGGAGGCACAAACTCCGGACAGTGGCTTCCCTTGAAAACAAATAAATACATACATAGCACATGGCCATTGCTGTGCAAATGGTAAAGCACAGTGAGGCTTCCACAGCACCCACAATCAGATTAATAGTACAGACAGAGCAGGGGCAGCTATTGCTCAGCTCAACAAAACCAAGCTCAGTCAAACCTGTGTTTCTCAGAAAGCATTCTCCTGATGATCTCTGTGTCTCACTGAGGGTAAGACCAGCTATAGTACATCATCTCATTTTCCCTTAAACTGTTCTCTGATAAAAGAAATGTTTAGAAAGACAAACTGGAGATTCCTCTTGGAAGCCACAGATCTTAACTGAATGAGGCACTTGTGTGACATGGCAAATGACACCTCTGCTGGCCCATTCTTACAAAAGGGGGTACTGTGAAAGCAGCACTGGCCCAGCTGCATCTGTCCCTTCCCTGTGTGCACTGGCACAGAGGCACAGCAGTGCCTATCTTCTCCTCCCCAAAAACCCAGTGCAGGAGGAAAGAAGGCAGTAGGTGAGACTCACCAAACTCCTGCTTTTCTCCAGGCCCATGAGTGATTCCTAGAATAAAGACACATTATTCCCAGGTTCCCCTGAATGAGCCTACCTGGAAATCCAGCCCAGGAGGTGTCACTCCTCTTGCATTTTGGCTGCATGAACAGTGTCTGGAGAAGCACAACTGAACTGCTTTTTCAGGATGTAACAGTGTCAGCATGTGCTGCAATCACCACTGCAGCACACTTGTGATAGCTCTGACTTGCCTTTGCCAGGTTGGATGTGCAGTCACACACCTTTACACACCTTTCTGTGACCCAAGCAGGTACAGGACCCCTTCAGCCAAAGCAGAAAACTGCTGCAGCAGCTGGGAAGTCAAAACGCTTATGGACAAAAGAGGAAGGGAAAGGGCTACTGGAGGCCAGGGGCTGTGTGAAAGCCTCACAGGCATGATGCCACCTGCATGGGCAGCACTCCTTCCTTCCCATACCAACCATCCTCTTCCCATCAGCTTTTCAGGAGACTGGCTTTTAAACTCCAATTGCTACATCCTAAAATGGCTGTGATTACTAGAAAACTTGGTTGCTTAACTCAAGTTTAACTTAAGCCTGACAGTTTAACTTCTGACTGTTAACTAATAAAAGAACTGAGTTCAACTCTATGCAGTAGCTCATTTTAACAGTGCTTCAGCAATCTGTCATGTCCAATGCAGCAGATCCAGGTTCTGTTCACACGTTCTGGCTGGCAGCAGATACTTGTTGATGCATCCCAGCACCATCTGAAGAGCACTGCCTCTCATATACAAACAGCACTAAGAAGCCCATGTGGGCAGTCAAATGCTCTCCCTACCACACTGATGGAAGGAAAGTGGTTGCTCTGTAGGGGACCCTCTGCATCCCACAGATGTCTGAATGAAGCATTAGGAGAAAGGAGCACTTGCACATGTATTTCCAGCAGATATTTTCTCCTTTTCACCTCCTCGTTTCTTCCTCTTGTTCCATTTTGCCCTTCTCTCTCCAACCCTTGTCCTCTGCTCACTCGTATTCAGCACAGACTTTAGCCCCCATCAAGCTGCATTTATTCATTGTAGTATTGATTAATATCTTTGATATCCTGTTTTCAACATCTGGTGCTGGCTTTGTGCCACAAATAGAAGATTGCTTGAAAACGGATGGCTGCGAGTGGGCCCCATGTGCAGCTGACAGAGGGATGGCAACAAGTGCAGGAGCAGAGCTCAGCCAAGCGAGCACCCTGGAGACAATAATGCTCAAGAGGGGACCTGGCACAGAAGGGAAAACCATCCTTTCTGAGCCATGCTCCTGACCTTTTCCCCCCTAGGATCCAGTTTCCCTGCTGGCTCAAGTGACCCAGCCCCTGCCTGTGGGCAGCTCTGGTTGCCAAAGGGACCTGCCATAGCAACAGGAGATCTGCCATGGGGAAGCAAGCATGGCACTCAAGGTGACAACACAGTGTGGGGTCAGACCAGTCATGGCCATGCTGAAGAGCAAAGCCATAGGGAAAAAGCAGAAGAGGGCAGCCATCCCTCACTGTATTCCCCAGGAATTAGCTGGGTCAGGAATGTCTTGAGCTCAATATGCTGTCTGGGCTGGAGGACAGCTGAGGACTAGCAAGGGTGATGCTTTGGTGCTTACGGAGCTTGAAAACTCATTTCACCCTCCAAAGCAGGAGCACAGAGCTGTGGGCAGAGGCTCAAGACCATTTCAGCAAAGAGGCTCACTGAGAACCAACCAGGATGCTGTGATTTGGTAAGTTTTGACATGACCATGGAATTTGCTGCACTGCTGTGCATTGCACCAGAGAAGTGCTGGTGGAGCCCATGTTCTCCTGTCCCTAAAACCTCAACAGCTCCATGGTGGGACTTCTCAGGAGACCCTGGCCCTGCAGAGAGCCATTACCAGCAATATCACAACTGGGATTTTCATTCAATGGAAAGCAGGGATAAGAATAGCATGTCCTGGAAGTCCTTATATCACTGAGCTGCCTCAGGCCCATGTGTGGCTAAATCCCCTCTGGCTGTGCTAAAGGATGAACAGAGATGGGTGCCATGAAACCGATGGTGGTTGTTCATTCCCAAGCAGTTTGTTCAGTAATACCCTGAACACAGTGGTGAAGCAACGCAAGTACAGGAGTAACCCAACACTTTGTTTACAATGTCTAAGCAGGTGAAGATATTTACACCCCAGAGAGGTATTTATCACAAGCACCAGTAAGGAAGGGCTGTGGAGCCCCAGATTGCACTCCCATCTTATGTAACCTTTCAGATACAAACAGCAATAAAAAGCAGTCAGACACTCTCCCTGCCATGCTGGTGGGAGAAAACTGGCTGTGCAGCAGGAAGAAAGACACTTGTCATAGGATCAGAGACTCATAGAATAGTTAGGGTTGGAAAGGACCTGAAGATCATCTAGTTCCAAACCCCC
>JBAFWW010076105.1:0-52257 GCA_036873685.1 Agapornis canus | reverse complement strand
TCACCCAAGGCTCTGTCCAACCTGGCCTTGAACACTGCCAGGGATGGAGCATTCGTAACTTCCCTGGGCAACCCATTCCAGCATCTCAGCACCCTAACTGGAAATAATTTCTTCCTTATTTTTGATGTCCTATATCATTTGGTTGGCTTACGGAGCTGTAACAGGTGACTGTTGGACCTAGTATCTGCTGATACCACATTGTGCTTGGATGTTACTTGGATGTTACAGGATGTCAAAGGATGTTACTTTATTGCACCAATCCTCTCACCAGGCTTTGAAATAAAAAGTTCAGACATGTCCCCACTGACTGCTCAGCACATGGTGGTGAATATAGGAAAATAAGAAGTAGGAGTTTTTCAAGCAGAAGGAGTCTTAGTAGAAGAACTCAGACTGTGCCCTCCTTTGTATTAGAAGCAGAATGGCATGATATCCTTGTTAGCCAAAACTAAGTGTCTAATCCTTTTTTATTCCATAGCTTTGTGCTTTGTTTTATTTTACAATGACTACGCCCTTTATGACAGCATCCTGTCCAGCAGGCAAACATAGCTGTGGAATACAATCCTAAACCCCACCAAACCATTCCCACAGTCCAGACAGGCTGTGTTCTGCCTCGGGACACACCAAGGCTGTCACAACACTGACTTTCATTCAGCTGGAACTATGAAATCCTTTGACTATTTGACAAAAATAAGTCCAGAGAGTAACTTAAATGAGTTCTCAAGTAGCGGTCAAGGTAAAATACGTGTGCATGAAAAGGGTGTGAGAGTCAAATCTAAGGTGTAAGAGTCAAATCCCAAGTAATGTGGAAGCCAATTGTAATCAACAGCTTACTTTTCATATGCTTAATGAGGAAACATTGAATTATTTTCTCAGCTTTATGAGGCAAGGTGTCTCATAAAGCATTTTCCTATGCCTTACAAGACAAGATGGGCTGTCGGTTGAAGCAGGCATTGCGCTACTGCATTGCTCTCTAGTCTTCAGCAAGTTAGTAATTCTTTTGGGGTTTTGTTAGCCAAAGAAAGTGGCATGGGTTTCTGCTATAAGCAGCTTGTGAGAATTGTTGATGTATTGGGGGACGAAGTGCATTGATCTGGGTAATACATTTGTCTGAATAAATCTATGTGTTCAACTTTGATTTCAGTGCATGAACATGGCACCAGAGGAGAGACATCCAGCTATACAAACCTACTAAATATGTCTTCTGTTATGTGTGACAAAGTTAGGGGTTTTTTTTAGATTCTACTGACTAGAACAAGACACATAGTTATTGCTGAGGATATCAGCTCTAGGAAAGAAACACTGTCTCAGCTTTATACCACATATCCCATTCTTTTGTCAGCTTACATTATAAATAAATAACAAAGCAATTTGACACATGCCCATTGATTAAAAATAAAAGTTGTCAGAGTGAGAGGAGAAAGACAAAAATATGAATTATTAATAACAATATTAAGCAATGCAAAAAAGATGCTTAACATGCAGGAAAGTCCCTGAAAAGTCACTTCATGAAGGGGAAAGAAAGGACAGCCATGAAGGCCTTTCCTCCACTACTGCTTTGTAGCCTTTTCCTTTCCTCCTTGTGCTTTGGAGGTCAGGATGACCATGTGGAAGAGAAGGATGATTCTGTAGATTGATGTAATCTCGTTTACCTAATCTCTGGGTTTTCTAACATGCACTACCTACAAGCATGGGGACAACATTTAGGAGTCAATTTAAAGGAATCACATTGCATTGTGATTGGGATTGGCCTTTCTGTGTTTTTGAGCAATCTTTCTGGCAGTGGGGTTTGAACAACTGATTGACAATGGCAACGCATCAATTGGAGAAGCTAAGCTAATTTATATGCTTTCTAAATTTTGTGGACCACACATACCTGTGATTCAGCATGCAGGTATTAACACATGCAAAAATGCTAGTAGTAGTTTGTGTTCTGTATACTTTGTGGTGCTCCAAGTTGATCAAATATAAATGGTGCCCTAGTAGCTGGCACATTTATGCATTTCTTTTCTCACCTTCTGTCACTTATTTTGGTTGCAACTATTTAAATGCTTTCATTTATCAGACCAGTTTGAATGGCTGTTGGGTATATTGACCACCCTGACAATACTTAATTTTCCATCTGTGAAGATCGGATTTCATTTTTCACTGAAGAGGAAAGGAGAAATACGAATACTTGCAAAGAGCAAGAGATGGAACTGCACAATTTCCACAAAAGCTGTAGGAACCCCCTTGGTGACAGTCTTGTTTGAAGAATGCTCTTGCTCTAAAGCCAGTACAGTGTGTGCTATCTCAACAGAAGAGCTAATTGGAAAGTTTCCCTTGTAGGGCAGCACCAGAGGTTTGAATAAAGTGATGATGTCTCTAGTGGAGCATCTCATATTCAGCTTCTTCATGGCCAGTCTGAACACTGTATTACTTGTAGCTGGAGAGATGACATCATCTGAAAAATGACTGCACGAGCAGTGAGGCTCCTACCCTGTGCTTATGATGTTAATGTTGTGAAGTAACAAACTGTTAATGAATTCACAACATGATCTCCCAATTACTGTGCTTTAGTTCTGGAAAGCTCTTTCTTTTATGCATCTTTGGTTCAAGTAAGGGCTAAGCACTCGTAGCTTTTATGGATTTCATTAGGTGCCACAAATGCTCAGAGCTTCTGAAAGCCAGAGTCAAAGGATCTTCTTGCTGGCATTTAGTTGCATGTGGTGCAGGTAACTCCATCCTCATTTGGACTCCCTTTGCAGTTAGTTGGAGAATATTAGACACTTAGAGGTGTGATTCAGCCTGTCACAAGGAAAAGCATCTGAAATAGACCCTCATATAAGGGCTTACCTCTGTTCATAGACTATAAAGGAAGTCTGGATGAAGACTGCAGGCAGTTTAAATTTACCTGAGATTGTTCTATGCACAGGGTATCAAGGTGAATAACTGAAATTAGGGAGTTGTCTTTGAAATGTTAGTCTGCTTTTCTTTTTCTGTTTGTAAAGTGGGAGCAATACGAAGCTTTGCAGGTTATGAGAAGATAGACTTCTCTTATTTGGTATATAATTATAATGATGAGACTTCTTATTAGCTGCTAAATGGTTTGCATTTACATTTTATGAGCTCTTTTTAGTTTCATATACACATATGAGTAAGATTAGCAAGGGGTGGCTATGCCTGTTAGTCTTAGCACAGGTAACTTACACTATTGTTAAATTTGGCTGTATATGAAATTATTGGTCTCTCTTAAATATTAATTGGTGTAGCCTGACTCCCTTTAGTACTTCTAATCTGCTGCATCTGATCCTCAGGGTTTTGGTGAGCATTAATTTGTGCATTAAAAGACTGAATTTGAAGTAGTTTCATAGGTTTGAAATGGTTATACAAGCCAGTAGTTGGTTGATAGAGCCCAAGCACAGATCAAACAGAACGAAATGGAATGGCTTGTGGGGCAGAACTGAGATGACAGAAAAACAGCTGCCCCTTTCTCACATGTGCGCAGAACTATAAGCTAAAGTCAGATAAAGACATGTAAAGAGATCTTAGCATAGAATTCCCCATTATGTTGGGATTTGAAGGCAATTATTCCTAAAATTGTTTTTGTCTGTCGGCACCATATGTAGCTTTATTCTAAAGTCTTGTACAGAGGTCTGCAAGGAAATCTTTAGACATTGAAATAAACTTGTCCTTTCAAAGGAGACTCTTAAGAAAGTGAGTAGGCTTTAAAAGTCAGCGAAGAGGGTTAAAAAAGCCTTTGATAAGTATTTTTTAAAATCTGGGAGAAAGCACTTTAATAATACTGTTATAGTACTTTTCATCAGTCTTACTGCACCCATGTGCAGTATTTCAGCTCTGTAAACTGAAGCTTATTTATGTTAAATGATTTGCCCAATATCTTATCACGGGTAAGTGGCAGGCCAGAAATGGAACCCAGGAGTCCTAATTTGATTTCTTGTTGAATTCAGGGACAGTATACTGCCTCTGGAAGCAAAACACTCAAGAATTCAACAGTAGCACTCTGCACAAGGAGTCTCCCATTTCAATAAACGTGTGGTTTTAATATGTCTGTGCTCCACTGACCGAGGTCCCTTAGGTTGCTTTCAATCCAAGCCCATGTCTCCTTTGTGGGTGCACATTGCACTACCAAATCTTTCAGCGCTCTAAGCCAGAAGTCTTGTTCTTAATGGACATGTTGGGGAAAATAGAACTACCGAAAAATACCACCACTGCCAGAGAAAAAAGTAAGGATGGGTGAAATAAAAAGAAATTATAGAGTCATAAGAATATAGGCTGCAGTTTGAATGCTTCTACCAGTGTTGGGCTTCCTTTTCTAGAGCAGTGAATGTAAGTCAGAAGATGATACTATTTATCTTAAAACCCATAATAGGTAATGGTATGTACCATCTCTGTGAAATCTTGAATAAATATGGATAAATCTCCGTGTTTTTCAAATTCACATTTTGAAATCTGACAGCACAATGGGTGAGCTTTATGGGGAAGTATTGCTGGCTTTCGAGAGAAGCCTCTTCACATCAGCTTGTCTTCTCAGTAGCTTTCGCAGTGTGTGAAGAAAGAAGATGAGAACAAGAGCAAACAACACTGTCCTGCGGCATCTGGGCAAACAGTTGGAAGCAGTAAGTTTCTTGGCTGATATAAGGGACTAGAGAGATTAGTGTAGGTTCTGGAGAGCCCAATCTAATAATCATGAAAGGGAAATTCCAGGGTTGGGAGAAATGCACTCCAACACAATTTGTTCAGTCAGAACTTTGTGAACTTCTGTCAGGATTGAGCTCAGTGTCTTTATAAAATGTGGAAGTGCTGTTCTTTCCTACAGTCCCAGATTTTTCCCTCAGTCCGAGGAAATTTTTGCATATGTTACAGCCAGTTTAATTTATAGAGATATATATGATGAATTTCCTCAGCTAAGACATGGAGAGCATGAAGTGCAGTTTTGTGTGCAGAGTTTTTCATTAATATGTTATTTTGTGTTTGGCCAGAACCAGAAGGAATTTGATTTTCTTACATATGTGATGAGAATAAGAAAGTCTGAAAGCAGTGAGTAGATGGAAGGGTACACATGCACTGTCTGCTCAATGGGGGCTCAAACACAGGTATTTGTTAACTATGTGAGATTCTGTAGGATACAACTCCTGACTTTCAGCTGATTTTCACAAAAGATGGGGATCTCAGAAGTGCTAAGTTGTATCTGCTAGCCACGGCTTAAACCCTAGGGCTTCTCTGATGCCACTTGAAAGCTATGTTTTAGCAAATGCCTTGACTCCTAAAACACAAACTTTATGTACTTGTAACCACCTCTAGCATATGATTCATTGATAATAATCTTACCATATAGTACTGTAGGAGAAATCCTTTTACAGCAGTTATTGGAGGAAATTTCTGACTGTTAACATGGTGTATCATATAAAGAAGAGAGGCCAGATCTAAATAAGTTGATTTCATTAATGCCGATTTATTACATCAGTGATCCTCTGGCAATTTAGGTGACCCCATAACCCAAGATATTCACTTAGAAGTGCTCATTCTGATTGTACCACATAGTGGGGGTGTGATGGGCAGTTAAGAATAATTAATACACAGTTTAACTGTTTGTATGCCTGACACAGTATGAAAACCCCTCAGCACATTTGCTGAGTGCTGTGAATATTACTATAGTTCTGAGATTGCCATGTATTCATGCCTATTTATTATAGACATATTTACTATTAATTACAATACATATGAGACAAAAGTGAAAAGTTATGTCCATGTCACTGAAATCCATGCAGGATAAGAGAAGGAGGTATTAAATATCTGCAGTTTGTTAGATTATGGAGCACAAAGGAAGAATGTGCATTATCTGAAGTTACTCAAGGTGCATACAGGATGTTTTGAACAGCTGTATTATGATTCTAGATGCTATATAGCATGCGTTGGTCCTGTCCTGTTCTGCAGATATCATTAACTTCTTTTAAGTAAGGCATTACTTCTTTTAAACTGGTAACATAAGGTTATATATCATGTCAGGTATCAACTAATTGGACATGATCAGTCTTGTCTGCCGAGTCCTTTTTTGAAGACGTAATCCTTATTAGAAGCAACACTGTGAACACTGAACCTTTTTCTTCCATTTCATGCACTGATGTTCTGCAGTTATTTTCTAGCATTAAAATAAGAAAAATGTCTTTTACAAAGTCTCAGCCCTTATTCCAGCAAAGCTGCTGTTGACTTCATAAGTATTTCACCCAAGTAGAAACCAAATCAAAAGTTAGCAAAGTATTTTAGGGTTTTGTGCTCCATTTAGAGGAACTTGAAAGGATGGATTTCTTCAGTGGTGAAATCTGAGAATCTTTTGAATATTGCCAGTTGCATTTAAACCGTTTCCAGAAAGCGATCTATAGATACTTTGAGCAGAAACGTATATTCTGTTGATGATCCTGAAACTTCACCTAGAACTAACATTACAGAATAGAAATTAGCAAGATTAATTTATTTGTTTTGTTCTCTAATTTGTTAATTTTCTGCATTGGACAGCCTCTTTTGTTGACTGCAAGCATAGCACAGGAGAGAGGGACAGTAAACCTGCCCAATGATCATGCAGTGGAATAATACACCTTTACCCTGGAAAGCTTGGTGTTAACTTAAAAAATTTTAAGTTGTGCTTTTTCATTTTTCTATTTTTGATACTTCTGGTTTTCATTTGCTCTGCCTTAGTGAAGGCAAAGTTTCTGATCTCTGCATACTCTGACAAATTAATTTTGATTGTTCTCAGTGCTTGATGAATTTGGAGAAGCCGCTGTCACTCTGTTATTATTTGATGATTTGTCTTCTGGTTAAGACTTGGAACAGGAGATAAGAAGAGTGAGGATCATGTCTACACCTATCGCCCAGGGTCATTGGGTGGACTCCAGCCAACTATTTCCACTGCAGAGGTGGTGGTAGCATTAATTAATTCATGATCACAAAGTGCTTTGGGCTTCTGGGATAAAAAAGCAGAATAGAAGTGCGAAGTATTATTAATGGAACGAATGCTTGACATACTAAGTATACGATGTTAAATATGCTTGAGGATGGGTGCATTATGAGTGTGAATGACTCAACTGAAAGTAATTATGGTTACGTCTTTAATTGAGAAAAACAGATTCTTAATCAGTGCATCACAGTTTCAGCCCTTGTGATAAGTTCCTGATTAGGTTTATGGATCAATTTAGTTCAACTGACTAGCATACGGCCTGGGAACTGGATGCTGACGGTATCTTCTGTGTTTGGGGAGTATATGCCTTCACTTTTGGTATTGATGGCTGGGAATTTCTCATCCACTCTTAGCTAGATGCCAAGCTCTTAGCTGTGATTTCATTTCAAAAGCAGCATCATGCTGCAAGACATGTATTTTCCCCTTTTCCAGGTGGTTGGTGGAAGAAATTCGTAGTTCTTTAGGAACTCTATAAAACATAACATTAATTCTTGTTGTATTTACACTGGGAGAAATGCTCCGGTTTATATTAACATGAAACTTGCCACTGTGTCACCAAAGCCAGGTTTTGGCATTTTAAGGTCCATTCCATTGTAGTAGGAAGCAGTTGTTGGCTGACCTCTGTGAAATCATGGATGTGTTGCAATATCCGGCTTTTCTCCAAAGCAGCTCACAACTACAAGGCTCTTTCTGTGGAATTTTAGCATTTATGCATGATGTGAAAATCAGAGGGATGTGCTCACCTAGATTAATGTTTTACTTTACTGGCAGTGGTTGCAATTTTACTGAAAGTGTCATAATATCTGATGTTTTTCTTAAAGGTTCTACTCTTGAAGTAAACAGATAATGTCAAGATCTTTATTTTTTTTTGTTTGTAAAGTAAGTTTCTAGTCCTCGGGATTGGAGGGAAGACACTGAATTTATGATCAAAGCATAACACAAAGACTCAGAAATGAGAAAACTATAAATATAAAGACTGTTACTTATTAGATTGGTTAATAATATTTTAAAAACACAGAATTTTCAGAGGGAAAATGGGGGGAAATGGTGAAAGGCAGGAGGGAAACAGCATGAGATCAGGATCAGCAGTAGTTCATTTGCATTTTGTTTTCAGTTTGGTCTGGGGAATAGTTTCATCGTCTGAATACTAGCTTTGAAATCCCTATGCAAGTTGAATCTGTATCTACAGTATCAGCAGCGGGACTAGAAATAAAATTCTCACCTTCACACCTCTACAAAGAACAAGTATAGCAGTGAGATTTTATTACATATTTTGCTAGCCGTTTAAACAAAGATTACTGAAACGGTTCTGTCTGGTGTTACTTATCTGTGTCTTTATTAGTTGACCAAGAAATGCACTATTCATCGTTCATCTGTATGACGATTCTGTGCCTCTGCCTGTTTGCTTGGCTAGATTTCCTCTTCCTTCCCCACTTAAAAGTGTTTGGGCAGTGAAAGTACTTACTAAAACAAATTTCTAAGGTATTTAGTGACATTCTGCTGGTTTAACTCCTTGAATTAAGATAGTATGTGTTAGCAAAAGGTATGCGTCCATTCAGACACTGCTCATTAGAATTGCCATGGGAATTACTGGGTGAAATTGTAAGTTCTTTATTGTATGGGAACCAGACTGCCTGATACTGAGGGTCTTCTGTGACTTCAAGAGCTGTGAAATGGCTTTCAAGATTTAAAGTGAGTGGTTATGAATAATTTTGGTTTTTTTTCTCTGAAAATTCCAGCACAAAAAGAATAGTCACAGTAAAATCGCAAATGAAATAGTTTGTTTGCCTTGGGAATTGTTTAGTTTGTTATTTGGATTGTACTGCTACCCAGTCCCCAAACAGAATTAGGGTTTGTCTCTAGTAAATGTTTGAGTAGAAATTAAGGGTTTGCCACTGCTTTTTATATATTCATAATCCATATTAGAGATTCATACCAATGAGAGAGAACATTGCTATAGGCAAGATGTCAAAGCACAAGATGGGCCAAGCTATTGTAAGTCACTTCTGAAGCTGCAAAATGTGCTAGGTGTAGGACAGTTCTGTGGATGAAACAAAACAGTGTAAGTTGTGACTTTTGGGGCTGTTTTTTGTCTTGTGGAAAATGAAACATTTTAAAGAAACTGTTGAAAATTGACTTTTTGTTTTCAGCTGAGAGTTTTCCACAAAAATTCCCAACATTTTCAGTAAAAACATCTGTCTTGCAAAACCCCCGTTTGGCTGCAAATAAAATGTTTAACAAAGTTGTCACAAAACCTTTTTATCTGTTTTTGTTGGGGAAAAGTTAGAACCTGGTAATAATGGCCTGTGGCTCACTGGTTTTGTGACTGCCATGGCTTGAAAGCTTTTTGAAAGGAACCTAAATATGTATATGACTTCCTAGGGGCAAATGCCAAGCTGCTGTCCATACACTTTTGGAAGCTTTTGGGATTTTTTACTGGGGTCTTCCTTCTAGAGTCTAACCAGAAATGACATTGTCTGCAACAGATTTTAGGTGGAGAGTATCTCCAGAATTTGAAGCCAGATCCTAACTCTGTTATGCTGATGAAAGCGAGAACTGGCACTTTTCTTTCCTTCATTTCTTTGTTTCCTAAGCATAATGACTGTCTGTAGAAGGAAGTAAAAAGAGATATCCATTGTTTTGTCCCTGCTTTATTTCCACTTGTAGGTAACCTCCTCTAGTAAGTACACCAGGGCAAGTGCCAGGAGTGCTGCTTCACCAGCCAGCAGCATAAGGGAACTGGCTGCACAGAGCAAGTTTTCCCAGCTCTGTTTATTAAAGTTGTGAAGAGAAGCAGAAGCATTGAAAGCTTTTTGGAAACTTAAAAAAAAAAAAAAAAGAAGAAAAAAAGGCATCTGCTGGCATTTGGTGTTCAGGATTTTATACAATGCTAACACAAAGCCAAAATCTTAACGACCCTGTTTTCCTCCAGCTTAGAAGCTCCTTGAAAGCTTGAAACTTGAGTGAAGCTACAGAGAAAATTGTGTGTCTGTCCTATAGATGCAGTGCAGTTTAGGATGGGGGCAGTTATATGTTAACAGGTCTTGAGCAGAAATCTTTCTACTGCCACAGAAGGACAAAGGACACGGTAATATTTAAATCAATCTGAATTTCCTCTGGCTAAAAATAAAATAAAGGAAATGGTGCAACTTGGCAAATGCATCTTGACCTCATGCTATTTTTACAAGTCAGACAGATGTGCAGCCACCGATAAGCTGGTACCCAGGACGAGCTATCAAATCAGAAATCTGCGGACTCACTCTTCAAATCCCAGCACTAATCGCAATGATAAAGAGCTACCTTTCGATTAATCCTGCCCTGGACTTTAGACGAAAGATACTGCAGTTTAATTACTGAGTGAAATCCACTTTGTCTGATCTGCCAGTCTGCACTGTAATGTCATAATATAATCAGCTTCACCCCTGTCTGAAGCTCTAGGGCTGTGAAGTCCAAGGACTTGTTTGATTGGAAGAAATAAAACGATGTTCAAACAACCACCAGCTACAGTGCTGTAATTACCAAAATCCTGTTTGCATCTGTCTGTCATTTTCACCATTGTTGTTTTTTATGACACGAAGAGGCAAGGGGAGCTCGGGGTGGTGAAGAGCAGCAGCAACCTGACAGGTGACAAATAAGACGTGGGAAGGTTTGCTTGCAGAAAGTAATAATTGTAGAATATTCAGGCTAATTAAACTGGGTCTCTTCCTTACATATTTCCCATCGGCTTCAGTGACACACTCCGGTTCAAGCAAAGCCAGCCATCGGTACCGTCATCTCATAATTAAAACCTGTAACTGATCTGGGAGTGTCTCCACCATGGGTTCCAGTGCAGGGATAGTGTATTGTGAGTGTCAGAAATCATATTTCTACCCATGTGAGAGAGGCACCAGGGCTGCCACAGTGTGAGATGTTCCCTCCCACCCCCCTTAGGAGATATTAGCTGTGATTTGGGGGGAATATTTCATCAGACAAAGAAAGAGGCCATGGCTTAGTGAAATGCATTACTTAACGTGCCTTGCACAGGTGTATGGCTCCATTCCTGCAGCCATGTGGGAGCTCATTGCAGTGATTTCCACTGAAAGCAAAGGGAGGATTTAGGATGCTCCTGATCTCTCAGTGTCAGGCCTTTGTTCTCCCTGACCTCCTTTATTAAGGGTACAACTAGGCAGCAATTTCTTTTCAGTGTACCATGGAGAGTTTTATTCTGGAAAAATTCATTAGCTTTTCCAGGCTCATTTTACAAAGCTCACTGCATACCAGTGACTTCCTCCCACCTCTGACCTCAGCAGAACCGGTTCAGTAACAAGAGGTGAGAAGATCCAACGTTTGTAATACATGCTTGTTTTGGATACCTTTCTGGCCATGCAAGGGAGGTTGTGATAGTGGTATGTAAAGAGAGTAGCCCTAAGGCCTCAAAAATGAATTGCTCTCAAGTTACTACTAGGCATAGATGCTAATGACCAGAAAAGGAAGCACAATTTTTATCCAGCTGCAGCTTTTAGGGAGGGCACTCCACCTGTGCTCACTAGGTGAACTCTGGTTGAATTGGCTGACATCTTTCAATGCTTAGGCTTTATTCCCCCAAACATCCGCAGTAATCCTGATTTGTCTCATCTTTCTCTCTCATCATTCAATGTATCTGCTTTTTCCTTTGCATCTTTTAAGTCTTCCGACCCTTTCCAGATAGGTTTTTCTTTTTCTCACATGATGTATTCTGTACAACCCATACCATCTGAACTGCACTTTTGACTCTCTTCTACCCTTCTACCATGTGCTGTCACTCTTCTTTCAGCTCTTCTCCCCTCAAAGCACTTGCAATTCCCATCTCTATCCACCTGCTTTTATAAAATGAGCTGGTAGACTCTCATAGTGAATCACAATCATAGTTTGATGATGATCCCTGTGCTGCTGCTTCCTCGAAGGATGGGCTTGTCCAGTACCTATGACTAAGGAGGCCAAGCACAGGGTAAGATGAATATTCTTTGGATATCCTGGAATTATAGCTTGTGGGTATATTTCCCCCTTATTGCAAAATCAAAGCAATGTCTTGGGGCAGAATCTGGGGATAAGAAAGAGTATCAGACAGCAATTGTTAGTAGTATGTGTCTGTGTCTTAAACTTGTGATACATTTACTTTCTTCCTCTTCCTTTTGTACCCTGTAGCTGACAGCGGTGCCTAGCATTGCCTGTCAGCAGGGATGGCACGAAGGGTGTTTTGCAATGGAAATCTGGCTTTAAACTTAACTGGGTTTGTCACTACTGTTTTAACTTCTGAATGGTATTTAAACATTACAGTCTGCAGAGTTGGTTCCAGCAGGATCTATCTAGAGGAGGCTGCTTTGACCAGCAGCGATGGCTCTAACACTTTATTTGTACAGTACTTTGCCCAGTCTAACCCTTGGCTTTAGAAACAGAAATGTCAGAAGGAAAACGCTCATGGCTTCTTTTAGAGTCCCAAGAGTATTTTTCAGCATGAAGGAGTCCATCTAGTTGCATGGCCTTCCTAATACTATTCTGCTGCACTGATGATCTTGCTTCCCAGGGGAAAAATATCAGGGGAACCTGAACAATAGTTGTATGACCAGTTACTACAGAAATGATTTCTTTTCCAAATGTGAAGATAATGGAGGGCAGAGGGTAGTGTATAATAGCACTTAAAAAAGAAAGGAAGAATTTAGTTTATATTGATCAGAATAAATTGTGTTCCTTTACAATAGGAAAAGGATACATGAGGGTGAAGTACAGGTTTAGCGTGGGAAAGTCTTGTCCAGTAGTGTGAAGCTCCCATCTTTCTAAACACTTCAGTTCATATTCAGGTGTTCGGTATGCTTACAAAGACAGGGCATTCTTAAAGTAGTGGTTGCCACATACTTTGGTGTGTGAAGTCTTGTTTTCACGATGTTATACTGCAGCCCAGTTACAGCTTTGGGGGTTTCTGCAGAGATATGGCATGGGTTCTGGTGTAGTTGAGATTACTGTCATTATTTAGACTGCCATAGGAACATGTCCGAAAGCCCAGCTCAAAGTGGTCATAGCTGTATAGATTATTTTAGCTTCTTATCTGCTCCTGAGAAATGAGTTTCTTTTCTCTCTGTGGTATTTGTTGGAGCCAGTTGTCTTAGAATAGATGCCATTACATACGCTAAGAAACTATGCTTCTGCTAGCCTTATACTGTGTGAACTAATGTTTTTTGCTCTGCAGAATTGTTCTGGGTTCAGCTGTAACAGTCATTTTTCTCCTTCCTAGTAGCTGGTGCACTGCTGTGTTCCATCTTTAGCCTGAGAACAATGCTGATAACACTTATGTTTTCAGTTGTTGCTAAGTAATGCTTACCCCAGTGAAGGACTTTCTGTCCCATGCTCTGCAGTGAGGAGGGACACAAGAAGCCATGAGGAAGCAGACAGGACACCTGACCCAAACCAGCCAAAGGGACATTCCATACCATAGCACGTCATGCCCAGTAAAGAAACTGGGGAAGTTACTTGGAAGGCCCAGATGGCTGCATGGGTCGGGCTGGGTATTGGTCAGCGGGTGGTGAGCAGCTGTATTGTGCATCATTTGTGTTTATTGTTTTTTTTCCTTTCCCCTTTTTAATTTTATGTTCTCTCCCCTTGTTATTTCTATCATTATTATTATTATTATTATTATTATTATTATTATGAGTAGTAGTTGTGTTATATTATATTACAGTTATTGGATTGTTCTTATCTCAACTTATGGGGTTTACATTCTTTGGATTCTCCTCCCCATCCTGCCCAGAGCTGGCCTTTCAGCATTTATTCCTTAGCTCCTATGCTGCTTGTTCACACATAGTCTTGTAACTGTGCTCATGTTAGTCCTACAGTTTAGACTGAACTCCACATGCACATGTCTCACAAGGACAGGTTTACAATACCTTGATTCCATCTTCCCCAATTAATATCCAGTTATTAAGATGGCTTCTACTAATTTGGGGGCAGGTTATTGTTGGATTACTGAAAGCCCAACTTAATATAGAAAGGTGACAAACTCGGAAGACAAAATAAAAGGGTAGTTAAGTGATACTAAATATAATCAGTGTATTCCTAGGCCCCATATGGCATAAGAAAATGTTTCAGAAGTAGAGTTATACTTGTAGAACATCTTGAACAGTTCCATTCAGATGTTGAATTCAAATCCAACTCCTGGAGAGGAGCAAGAGCTGAATCTCAATTCTGCTCCTCAGATGTGCAAGTCATAGGGAAGTCGCTCTCTTTCTAATTGAAAATTGCATTGTGGTGCTGTGATATCGATTTTAGAGCAGGTCAGAACTCTATTGACAAGGTGTCACGTCATCATAATATTTCCTTTTCTCTGTAGCACAAAGACTTTGATGAAAAGAACTTTCTGGTCACTTCTGGTGTTAGAGAGATTGAAAACTTCATGGGTTTAGGTCTGAAGGTGTTTGGCCAGCTTGTATTTTAGAATGTTTGAAGCCTGTGATTTCTGTCCCAATGAAGAAAGCAAAATTCTCATCCACTGGCCATCTTTAATTAAAATGACCCCCTCCCTAGAAACCAGCCTGATGGCAGTTCACTCTCCTTTTTGTCTAAGCATGTCACTTTGTTCACTGGGAAGAGGTGCTATGCTGAGAATCCTGAGGAAGCAGGGGAGCCAAGTCATCTGCTCGACATAGAGAAGGCATAGCATGCCCCACAGCTGTGCAGGCTGCCTCCTCATCCATTCTCTAATGGGCACCTAACTGATATGCCATGGCCATCAGCAAGGTCACCTTGGCATTCATGGGAATGCAGGGCTATGTTTATATTGCTTGTGGTAATTCTTACCCCACTTTTTAAATGGAGGTTGAATTGAAGCCCTCACCATTTGGCAAGAGCCAGAGGAGAGTTAATATTTTTGGTCTCTGGTCCTGCTGATGCTGCTAACAACATTTTAAGGGCAGAAGGCAATTATTGATTGTGATGTAACTTGAATGATTTCATCGCCTTACTCCTCTCACCCCATTGGGACATTCATCAACTCTTTCTGGTCACTGTTGACCTGGGATGCTACAATCTGGCAATCTGGAAATAGCAATTTAGCCGATTTAGAGTGGATTTATCCACTCTGGTCCGTTTCTGTAGATGCTTTTCATACCCTGTTAATATGCAGAATATTCCTGTGCTTAGAGTTATTTGGAGACTTCTGATTTTGTTATGTTTCATAATAGTTTTATTCACATGATTAAACTATATCATGTCAAGGGTGAGGAGAAACCTCATTTTAACATCTTGTTGCCAATCCCCTAAGCTACACATTTTTCCCTAAGACCACTACTCTTGTGAATCATAAAATACTCTTTTTGGAGCAGTTATCAGTTGTCCAGTCTTTCTGCCCTTTCACTTAAAGAGTAGCTGAGAAACCAGGGGGGCATCTTACTTGACTGTCAGAGCCTCTATTGAATTCATCCATAGGTCTGAAGAGATCAAAATTGTTTGAATTGACCCTTTCTGTTGCTAGAGTGAAGAGAAATCCTTAGAGCTTTTTGTTTTCTTGTCATGTGCGATCTTCCTTTGTCATTTCGGGTCCAAGGTCCCTGTTTTCATTTTTGGTAGGAATAGCTGCAGCTTTAGCAATATCTGCCTTTATAAAGCCTGTAGTGAGAGAGCAAGAGACTGAGCAGAAGGGTGTGAAGGGTAAAATACACTTAGATATCTGACCCTCGAGTACCTTGCACTGTCTCATAGAACTGCAGCCTTCTCAGGAATCACAGTTGTGGCTTCTGTGGCAAAGAATGACAACAAAAGCAACTTTGCCCACCACAATTAGTATTCAGATTTGAGGCCTGGGTTTTAAAACAAATGCATTTGGAGCAGAGATGTGAAAAGGAGGAGAAACGTAAGTGTGGCTTATTGGGGGCCCTGCAGACAGAAAATTATTGTGTTTCTAAGGCTATTGATTTTTTGCAGCAGCTGATATTTCAATCTGGGTGCAGCATGTCTGAGAGTCTACGCACACTGTCAAGAAGAAATATGATAGTGTCTTAAAAGATTAATAATATCGCTGGTCCTCAGGAGGCCTGTCTTAATTCACTGGCCTGTTCCTTGGCATGTACTGTAATTTATCTAGTCTGATTTGAATAGCAAATGGCAATCGGCTGCCATTAGGGAAATAGGCATCAGTCTTATTGATCCAGGATGGGCTGGATTTTATTTAAGGAGAGCTGCAAAATGTTATTAACTTCCGGATGAGAGGCTGGAGGTGGAGAATTTTTTTCAGTGTTCCACTGTGTGTGTGTGAATTACATAGAATCTTGAAAGTCCCGAAATAGATAGTAACAGGGGAGACCTGGGAAACAGGGGATCAACTGCTACCTGTTTGTTTCCAAAGACACTGGCTATTTCCAGCACAGCTTTTCTCTTTCCTGGGCTCTCTGTGTGACTGTATGAATGATGTACTCAGTTGTCTTTGGGTGAAGGTGGCAGTGCTTTGCATTTGGAGAGAAGAACATGTTGTGGTTGAGACTTCCAGGGTAAAGCTGGAGCTGGCTCTTCACTGCAATGCATGAGCTGTTAGTTTTCCAGTCCCCCTTGCTATGCTTAACAGAAGCTATACAATTTAACCTCCAGGCTCCAAGGGGAGTACCAGTTCCTGATACACTGCTTGATGTGTGTTTGGAACTGTTGCCAGTGCCTCCTAAGGGGAGAGCTGATGAAAGTAGAAAGGAGGTAATACTGGTTTTGTTGTAAAGGTCCTGTCCTAGTTCCGTCTTCATACCAGTTCTCATCAGAAGTCACTGTGGGGAATAAAAACAGGTTTTAGGTTATCTTTATGTACTTCAAATTTAGCTTTTTTCAGTGGATATTGTTGGTAAATATCATGCTGAGCTACAGATGTGAAGAAGACTGGTGCAGTTCCAGTCTCTACTAACAGAGAAAAGAAATCTTATGGGAACACTGGGAGTCTGAAAACTAATGCCTGCTTAATAAAACTAAACATAAAGAAGTGAAATTGCACCAAATACCTTGGGAAATTTCCTGTCTCATGGCATACCACTGTGGAATAATCACCCCAGGAAAGAGGTGGGAGCCTGGTTATTTGGCACTCTTTAAAATTAGACTGGATAGAACATCAGAAAAAAAATATAGTCTTAAGGAATACCCCAGCTCAGGTGGGAGGATGGAGTAAATGATTAAACACCATAGGTCTCTCCAGCTTTAATCGCTGTAATTCTTTGATACATCAGAGTCTCCCAGCAGGAATCACTAGAAAGAAAGATCCAGGAGTGCTGTCTATTAAAAAGCTTATAGGTACTTCCGTTCCAGCAGGAGACACTGTAAGGAACAGTGGAGAGGAGTGTTGTACGTAGGGGAGTTCAAAGCTACTCTCCAGTCCCACTCATGCTGGGAAGCCTGCTCTTCAGGGAGCCGTGCAGGAACGGTGGCTCTGGGGAGCAAACTGGCTCCCTGCAGAAGGCACTGGGAGGACTGGGTAGGGATTGCTCTTTCAGAAAGTGGGAAGCATGTAGTGAAGGAAGGGAGGGCAAGGGATGGTGCTCGCAGCTGGTCAATGTTAGCTTCTTACCTTTGAGAAGCTCCTTGAGGCTCACAAGAGGATCTTACCTCCTTTATCCAGCAAGCATTCACAATAAGGAGAAAAAGGTGCAGGAACATTTCAGAGAAGTAGCTTTTTGTTTCTTGCATTCCTTTTGCACCTAAAGCATGAGGATAGAGAATAAAGCACTACAGGAAATGGCCACGCACAAAAGCAATGAAATAAATTGAAACTGACTTTGAGGTTTGGGTTTTTTTTTTTGAGCAGTGGTAATTGCTATATGTTGTGATGTTTGCATAAGGAATTAGTTAATGTGTAGGAGAATGACATGTGATACATTTTATTTGCCTGACGACTGTAGTCTCTGAATGAATGACTTATTAAGGTTAATAAAAAAAAAATTTGCTTGTGACTTGTAATAATCCAATTGCTAGGATTTAACGTCCCCTTATGCAGAGTTGCCTAAAGGGGGGAAAACTAAATTATACATACGTTCTAATGACCGACTGGCTGTGCTTTTATTTATTCCTTAATAGCAGTTTGAGAACAAACAATGTGTTCTAAATTGTTGGTCTGTCTGTCTTTCTGCCTGCCTGGGCAGGAGCGTTATGGCTTTCTTAATTCTCCTGTGTGATTTATCATCCCCAATTCATTGTTTTGCATAACTCTGCTCAAAATGAAGAAATGTCATTATTTTGCAGTGAAAAAGTTGTCATTTGCATAATGCCTGCCATTAATTATTGTGAGACTAATGCAGTTGTTGATATTTTTAGGGCACAGTGGTACATCCTGCACCTTGTATAATGTCATTCTGAAAACATGGGTAGTTAATGGTGCCACAACACTGCACAAATTCAAGAGAGGAGGAGGAGGAAGGGCACATAAAGGAACAGGCTGTGATCTTTATTTAGTTTTTTCTTTTCCTGAAATACATGGTGAGAGACAACTATAAACAGAAGCAAAAGATAGGAAGCTGTGACAAGAGAATGAGGGAATGAAGAAACATTAATGTTCCTCTCTGCATATGTTAGTCAAGATGGACCTAACTAAAACTCCATGCTGATGATCCCTGGAATTCGAGAAAACTCATGGCGGTAGTGAGTAACTATTATCCCATAGCTGTAACTTTCCCTCCTTGGGGAAGTCATTTGTTATTTGCTTTATTGGCTTATTTATTTTTACAATGGAGTCATTTTTCTTTTTCAGACATACAAAGGGAAAATCCCTGCATATATGTAAGAAATATTATTTCATAATGTCCTTGCGTCTCTGAGGGGAGAACATAACAGATCTGATTGTCTTTAAGAATTCAATAACTGTTAAGTTACTGAAGTATAGTTCTTGATCTCATCTTTGCATCCAGAGCTCTCTGCTGTTTGAAAGGGTCACTTGAATCACACCACCAGTAGTTGTGGAAAAATATCCTTGCCCAGATAGGCTTGCACATTGCCAGAGAAAACATCTTCTTGATTACTTTTTCATCCTAAAGGTAGTGCATTTGGCCCACAGATGTTGGAAGTGGGGAGAGAGATGGGTGGCTTACTATAATTCTGTAAAATCTAGAAATGAAAAGCATGGGACAGGACTGTTACAGCTGCCTTTTCCAAGGACTTCCATTGCTCCCTGAGTAATTAAGAGCTGCTGTTCTCTGAATAGCATGTGCACAACCATAAACCATTATGATTGAGTGAAACAAGTATTTGGGTCTCAGGCTGGCAGATGCTTTCTTTCCTACATGTTTTGTGGAACTAATATTGCTGCTGCAGCATTGCCTTTCTTTACCCTGTTTCTTTTTCAGGCCTTAGTAGGAGAATGGTAGTGAGCAGTTTCTGAGTCTGTAGTCATGACTGAATGTTAATGGAAGAAATTAGTTCAGAAAGCCATAAAGCATCAACAGATCCCAAATTTTTTGGTATCTTTACCAGGAAACTAGAAGCTTTACATCTCTTTGCCATTCTACAGTGCTATTAGGTCCTTATTTTTCTGTTTGCTAGTGTATCTTAAAATGCCAGAAGGAGAAAACACGGCCGTTTACTCTTCAGATCCTGAGATTTGCTGCCTCCAGAGGGATGTTTTTTCTCCTGTTTTCTGCCATTAGAATTAAAACAACAACAAAGAAAATTAAACCACAAAAGTTCGAATAATGCTAAGAGTCTAACTGAAACCCACAAAGGGCAGGAAATTCATCTCCAAAGATTGCCAGTCTGTCCTCAGCTCACCCTATTGTCACAGACAACTGAAAGTTGTTCCTACAGTGGGTGATCTTACAGACCACAAATGCTGCAATATGTAGGCACAATAGGAAAAACAATAGAACAGAGACTAAGCGTTATTCTCAGTTTCTTGGATTTGATAGGTGTGAGACAGATCCTTAAGGTAGCAGCACATCAGGCTAATTTTTTGTGTGGTTTATGGACTTGTAGCACAAGCACAGTGCACAAGGAGTGTTTCATAAAGTTGTAGTTCACAGTTATGACCTTCAGCAGTTGCTGATTTCTTACACCCATGCCACTGCCCCTGCTTGAGACTTTTTAGAATGATATGAGGTAAAATACCTCATGTTGACAATAGTCCTAGAGAATGCAAGTCAGAAATTTCTGCAGAAGATTGTAACAACAAAATGTCGTAACGTTGCCAGTCATCGTGCTGATGATCTGAGTATCTTCAAGGGCTTTGCAAATCTTGCAGTGAGAAATCCTTACAGCTGCTTTTCCCAAGTCACAGGATTATGTATATGGTGCAGTGGGAATGAGGTCCCTGTCCGTGGTATCCTACCCCTGTTGGAGAAGTTTACGCTACAGATGAACTATAGGTTTGCTGAAAGAATGTGAATACTTGGGAGTGCTGCTTCTGTAGGATGAGTTCAGGAGATCCTTGGCATCCCTGAGAATGAAAAAATCTGAATTGTCTTCCTGTCTTTGATACAGACTCTGTGTGACCACAAAAAAAGTCACATCATTTCTCTCATAATTCTCTACAATGAGGAATTTAAATCATTCCAGACATCTGAGAGTACATTGTGAGGATTAATTCACCAAAATTGTTGAGATATTCAGGCACTATATTGATGAGTACCACAGAAAAGCCAGAAACAAAAAAACATCTTATTTCATGCAAGACTTGGATGGCACTCAGTAAACAAGGCTTGGGGCCACACACTGAAGAGAGAGGATAAAAAAAGAGTATTTGAATTAGTCTCATTCCCTGGATGCTATCCATTATACAGAACACAAAATATACAATCATAACATGGAAGATTGTATTGTAACACTACAGCTGTTGTGACAGACTTCATTTTGATATTTTCATACTTCATCGTGCTTTGCTTTGTGACCTTAATGTTTTTACTTAGTTTTTTAACGGCATTTTTGAGTGTAACATGCACAATAGTCTTAACCGCAGCTCCCACAGAAAACACTCCATAGTGTGACTGTTGAACACCCATTCGAACCAAAGGGGATATCGCCACTGGTAACTACATAATATAGATAGTTTTCATCTCGGGAATGAGTATCACCTATTGGAATCTCAGACAGTTATGAAAACCTGCTGTATTGCAAGTCTCGTGAGAGAATACCTTGTTATTCAGACATCTCTGTCTCCGTTTCACTCATAACCGTGTCCTTAACATACACTTAGACTGTGGTTGTACCTGGGGAAAGATATTAATCAACAACCACTAGGTTGACAGTGCAATAGTAAATCATCAGTTGCAGCTATAATCCATGTGCTCCATAAATTCATTTTAAAGCCAGAATCTCTGTGATCTATGTGTTAGATATGTTGAAGCTTAGCTGCTGTCTGATATACATGTCAGACTGGTTCATTCTGCTCCTCAGAAATGTGCAGATGAGCCTTCCCATTTCTTAGTGTGGGGTAATGTTTTCTGGTTTTGCATCACTGTGTTTAATAGCCCTGGTAGAAAGGGCTATTAAAGCCCAAGCTTTGTTTTCTGATTTTGTACGATTGCTTTTTGAAACCATTTTTGCTTTTGGCATTGAAAACGTCCTGTGCCAGTGAATTCCGCAATTTAATTACATACTGTGTAAAAAACATACTTCCTTTTGTTTGCTTTAAACCTGGTGCTTGATAACTTCTTTGGATGCTTCCTAAAAATATGTAATGAAAAATGGGGAGAAATTATTAACAGTTTGCCTTGTCTTTGTTTGTTACAATTTTATAAATCTCCTTTATATTTTTCTCAGTCTTTAATTTTCCAGGGCAAAGAACCTAACTCATCTTAATCTGTCCTTGTACAGAAGTTACTCCATGCTTTGAACATCTTGGTGTCCTTTTTTACATCTTCTTAGGCTGCTTATATCTTCTTTTGCATTGAGAGTTGAAACCTGCAGACAGTGTTCAGTATGTGAGACTACTGTGGATTTATTAGAAAAATATGTTTATTGGTTTAGTTTTATTTTCTAGGTCTTTCATAATAATTCCCAACTTTTTTTCTTTACCAGCACAATACCGAGCAGGTACATCCACCAGGATTCCATGCTATCTTTCTTGGGTGGTAATAGCTAAATGAAATACTATTGTGTTGTATAAATATTTAGTCTCTTTTATAACAGAACTTTCTTTTAGGGTCTTTGGTGACTGTGTGTGCGTGTGTGTATTTGTTCAGAACTGCATTGTTTGATTCAGAACTACCTGAATCTCTCTCACATATGCCCATTTGTAAATCAGAATTTCCCTCTGTCAAAACCTCATTGAATCTTCTCTAGTTGATCTCCCCAAATGTTTGTTATTATTTGCTATATTTTCTATCATTTTCTATGGCACAGAATGTAGACCAACTGACCTGTGCAGGTCTTCTAAAGCCCTTTTTTACTACTGCCATTAAATCACTTTCTGTTCTTTTGTTGCCCACCCTGATGATGTGCAAGAGTTATTTAGTTAAGCTCTTTCATGTTGGAGTTTCTTTCTAATTGGTAGATAGGAACCATTTATTCTTTCCATTACATATGGTCTCGGACAGATTTTGTGTAAGGGGTTTAGAAAGGTTATTTATGGCTTTAAAAAGTTGTTCCTCAACATTTTCATGGGACTGCTTTATTCTACATTTACTTTTTTTTAAAAAAATAAAAATATTCAAAATATACACCTTTCTCTGCTTTGAGCATTTAGATTGGATTTCCTTTATTTAGATGGCATCATTTTACTTCTATTAAATCCCTTTACTTGGCTTATGTGGTTATACATTTGCTTTGTGAATTGTGAGTAATGAGTAGAAATGAATTACTGTAGGACAACTTTAAAGGTTCCTGCATCTAAAGGAACCATATCATGCTTTTCTGCTGGAGATTTTTGCCCTCTTGCAAAAGATTTTCATCTGAAGTGGCAACCGAATTATGACAGTATAGAACCTAGCATATTCAGGTAAATCAGAACTGTTCAGGGATTTCTTTAGCACCTCAGGCTGTAATTTTCTGTGTGTGCATGAGACAGACTGCTGTGATGTTCCTCAAAATGATTGGGGCAGACAACTGGGGGTCAGGATTATTACAGCTATTCTGAGGTAAGGCATTCCTGTTACTTGTAAGAGATGTGAAACTCTGATAACGTATCTTCTAATAGTAGCATCTTAGAGCGTTTTACCCTTAGCTGCTGCTTTTTAATTTTGTTTTCCTATAGTCCTTATTTTAAATAGGATCTTGTTTTTTCTTTTTTTTTCCACCTGTAATTACATATTGCTGTAGTGGATTTTGTTGTTATTATTTCAGTCCTATAAAGAACTGAATTTATGTGTCTTTTGTTCATCATTAAAAGGTGGTTCTTTATTACACACAAACTGAAGTAGGTTTAGTGATCTTAACTAAAGCAAAGTTGCTGCTTCTTTCATAAGCTTTTTGACTAGCTCTTGCCTCTCGAGTCTTCCATATTGCATTTCATAGTCACTGTCAGGATTTTGGTAGGATATTGCATAGTATGATTCTAACACCATTCTCTTCCTTTTTATGTCTGGAATTAAAATTAATGTAGATTTAATGGTACTTCTTAACTTTCTTTTATTCATTTTATTTATATATGTTTTAATTCGCAGCAGCATTCCCTCACTTGTGAATTCTATTCTGATTATTATGAAATGGACCCTCGTACTGAAAGAGACAACATCTTCTTCAGCTACTGAAGTTGTCTTGCATGTCTTTGGAAAATAGGCGTTGCGTTTATCTTGATATTGTATTGAAGAGCTTACACGTTTTACCTGGCTACCTGTATAGGTGCTCTGCTCAAAGTAAAACAGACTTTGTCTATTTGAGGTAGTTCTTTGTCAAATTCATGACCTGAATTTTACCAATTTATATCCTTTTTTGCCGAGGTACAGGGGTTTCATGGTTTCATCCATAGATGAGGCATCATTCTGTTCTCTATACAGTTTTGTACCTCTAGCCTTAGAATTTGTCAGGTAATATTTTTAAGTCTGGTCCATTTTACTGTGGTTGGAACCATTTCTGCTTTGTAGGATACCTTGCATCTAAAGGAGCTCTCAGACAATTTTCTCTTCCCTTTAGTAGAGACCAGCCTCAAAAAAAAGAGCAAGTTTAATGTAATGTCGAACTTGCTAACATCCTATTCAGACAATCAGTCACTCATTCAAACTAATATACTGCTGGGTTTGGAAACTGTCAGATCGAGCTCAAGAAATAGTTTTGATTTGGTATTGCGTATTGGCTGACACAATTTCCTGTCTTTTGGCTTGTCAAGAGTGCTGTCTCCCACAGTCTTGGGGATGCCAGAGGACCTACAAGGCCTGGAAGCTCTTCCAGTAACACATTGCAAAAAGTACTTTAAGTGGTTTTCAAAGTACATCAGAATCTCAGTTCTCTGAAGAACATGGGAAGAACACTGAATAGAGCTTGATAATCGCATTTACCAGTAACCAAAATGCCCGCATGCCCATAGATCTGTGGAAATAATTAGTAATAGAAGCAATTTACCATTTAATTAATAAATGACAAGGGGCAAAACCTTGTCTGGGTTCACTGAATTTGAATAATTGAGGCTCCACTGTATTTTAAAATCTAAAATATTAACCATTATTCTGTGTGCCTGAGATAATAATCGTTTAAAAAATGTGCATATAACAGGATCTAAGCCTAGTTGTATTATTTCTATAAAACCAAGAAGAATTTCATAATGTTCTACATGCGAAGATGTGCTCTGCAAGAAAAGATCACTTTTTTTTTTAGTGTCTGGAATCTGTATTCTTAAATATATAGATCTGTGTCAGCTTTGAATCTGTAACTATATTCAGGAGCCAGTAGGGAATTTCAGAGGGTGGTGAATAACCTTTCACCAAGAGGAATAAGAACCAGTGCAGCAGAACATCTTCAGACTGGTTCTTATCACAGCTGCTGACAAAGGAATTTGAGATTGATGAGATAACCTAAATTTTGTAAAGGAATAAGAAAGAGATTAGAATTGGTCCCACCATAGATAGCTATTCAAATTATGCTGTAGGACATGCAACATGGAAGGCTGGGATTGAAGGCAGATGTTCTTGGTTTATAGTATATTTCAAAGGGTTTAACTGCCATAAAACACTGGTTTACTGCTTCTTCAATTCTGAGTCGCTGGTAAAAGAGTTCCAGACTTACGCTTTCCTCTGCTTTACATAGGTGTCATGCCGTCTTACACATGTATTAACTCCAACCTCTGAGGCATTGAAGCAGTATGAGTGTAGAACTGAGCCCCTAAAAGGCAGCATCCTTAGCATTCCTCATAAACCAGCAAAACCCATGGTGATTGCAGCCTTTTTATTTTTTAAACTCTGTGTTTCTTACTGCATTCTGTCTTACTGTCCCTCAGATTTCATCCATTCTGGCATGGTTCTGAGGGATACTGCAGAAGGAAATAGGTGTGGTCATAACTGAGATTCTGTTATTTAAATCTGAAATTAGGGAGAATGTGATGATTCTTGTATTCACTTCTCCTATATTCCTTTTTCTAATTATATTCCCACTATAACTGACAGAAACCTGTTGCTGGTAACATTCTGTTCCTGTACCCAAGAGACTTACTTTAGATCAGTTTGGTTTGCACTATCCTTTTCAAATATACAGTAATCATCAGAGGATAGGCAGTCCTTGCAGAATTTGAATTCAAACCCCACCCAGATGTTTCATTCATGAGGAATTGGAGGAATGAACAATGAAGCCATGCTATGGAGTTCTAGGTGTCAAAGGGTTCTGTCACTTCTGAAAAGGGAAGTAGCAATAAAATCGAACATTCCAATCAAGTTATGACTGTGCTCCTATCAAAAGTATTGCTGAGTTTGGTGTGTACAGTTATTTCTGCTGAAGGGGTCCGTTAACAGAAAAGCAGGGAGGGTTGCGTCAGAAATGATGAGTTTGCTCCATTCGTGGTGGAAGGGAAAGCTTGGTTATGCAATGAGCCACATCCTGCTTTCCTAACTCCGTGAGTACCTCTGTTGAAGTCAATAGTAATTACATGTATTTAAATCAGTGGAACTACTTGCATCAATAAGATAAGTAGGATTTGGCCAAAAGGTTGGTTAATATCAATGTTTTTAATCTCTCGTTTTCATAAATGCTATGTTCATTCAAGCAATATAAAGTGGGGTGAATAAAGAACATTCTGTGCTTTGAATAGTTTGGCATCACACATGGACAGGGCATGTGATTAATACCATATTGTTGGCTTTGTTCTTTGCTTTTCAGTTGTGGCTGGCAATGTCCTTTTCATAATTGCTGGTATCCCCCTGAGCCTATATAATCACTCTCTCCAGCTTTTCTATGATGCCCTTAGATTTTCCTGTACTCAATGTAATATGTTTCTGTATTCACCTACCTTCCCATCAGAACCATAATGTGTTTCTGATTGTGCTACTCTGACGTGGTCAGAGCTGACACGGGGCAATGTATTCACCTGACAATGTTTCCCAAACCAGATATGTTATCTGTATTTTCTTGAGCGTAACCATCACACTGCAGAGCTGTGCTTTGTAGTTGTGCTTCTGGGAAAACCTGTGGAACTGCAGCACACTGGTTCAGTCAGTGGTGTTAAACAGGAAGTGCTTGAATTTCAGATAGCATAGTTCACTTGGCTGCCTAAACCAGCAGAATTAGGGGCTAAATAATAGAAAAGTGACAATCCTGTTCTCATCATAGATTTACAAACGTAGACTTCTTGTTGGAGCATGATTGTCTTGATACTTTCTCCTGAAACAGTCAATATATGATACTGCTATTAAAGCAGAACTATGACTTCTGCAGAAATGTGAATGAGGAATGAAGTCACTGAAGTTACACTTTAGTATCAAGGTAGGCAAAATTGCATAGTGAGAGGTACAAGCCTCATTATTTATACCTTTTCAATAAGTAATACTTAGCGAGTTTGTTTCCCTCCAGTAAACTTCCTGACAGTATGTAACTTCTTGGCTAGGCATTTGTTCTCACCAGGAAACTTCTTTTGTAAAAAAGACAGTAAGGACTGGTAGTTGTCTGTGCTGTTTAGTGTGTCTCAATGAAATGAAAGCCTTACCGCAATCAGAAAAGATTCATTAATGTGCCATGAAATCCTGCAATGCTTTCTCACAAGAGGTTTCTGTTTTGTTACGTTCTCACTGACATGCCCTTCAGGACCATATTCTGCTTTCAATGAAACGTGAGGTCACTTGACTGACATTACAGGATTTGTACTGATTTAACAGCAGAATGCATGATTTATGTCTACACAAGGGTAAAGTGAGAAATGCTGTCAATATTGTGTTTCATGCATTCATAGTAAATAATCCATTCATTGGTTAAGTTCCTTAAGGAGATTCACTAATTCCCTCTATGTATTTACTCCTGGTGTTCCTTAGGGTTGAATTTCCTACAAGGTTCTGAATATTGGAAGCCATATCGCTGCCTACCAATGCTGTAGGAGTTCATGATCAATATGTCACCGTGGGTACAATTTCCCCAGTTTTCCTGCATGTTTGAGAGATCTGCAGGTACTGTGCAGATGGGTGAAATAGGATTCAGATCACCAGCTGAGGGATGAGAAGGATTAATCCTTGTGAAAACAGAAAGCTATTATTTAAGTCTTTGCACAATGAAGTATTCTGTGTGTTTACAGGTGCTTTAAATAGCCCCCTTGCAAGTTCTTTCTTACATCATTTATCTAGCTACACTTATATTGATGGCACACTTTATAAACAATTTGTAAAAGTTTATCTATGATTAATCAATATTCTCAGAACATTTTCAAGATGGATATTATGTATTACACATTTTGTAAGCACATCACAGATCTATGTATAGGTTTTTATAAACATCAATTGGCTCGTTCCACTCAATCCTTTATAGCAGTTAATAGCATTTATTGAATTCTATACTCATTATTTTCTAAATCTTCAGAAGTAGCTCCCATAAAAGTGTGACACCACCCCCTCCCCCCCCACCCATATGAGGAATTTAAATGTTCTCAGGTGAGAGTAAAAGAAGGACATTCCAAATGTAAATTCTTCTTAAAATAGAATTGGACAGTAATGATTAAATCTGTTTTTAAATTACGCGGATGTCCTAGCATTTCTTCTAATCATTATACAGCATATCACATCTTTTAGCAATCATATCTGAAAAGATTCACTCTTGTAGATACTTACAGATATCCCAAGAAGGTAAATGAATTTTAATTCTGAACAGCTGAAAATTCAGTAGCACTGTGCTCTAGGTGTACCTTGCAAACATTGATAGGCCTGAAAACACTGTCTCTTAAAATTGGCATCTTTTAGGTTGCAGAAAAGCCAAAGGACTCCAACTGTGTTACTGTATTTACCATTTAGTGCTTTTCCCCATATTTCTGAGGGGATCAGAGGACCATATGTCATGAAAGACGAAGAGGACAGGCTTTTGCTGTGTTTTATCTTCATTGATTTGGCAATTTTGACTGGTTTTAATTCTTCAGAATGTAGATGTCTCTATATGCATCCAATTGGGCTTCTCCAGACTCAGGTTTTCTAGTCTGGGTGGTTAATATCTGCTTGTGTTTTTCTGACTGTGAAACCTCAATGGAATTATTATTGCTTCATCTCTTTCTGTGCTGCAATTGCTATGACTCTTTCCAGTGCTTATTTGCACCAAATAAAGATAAATAATGAAAAGACTCATAAGACTTTTAGGAATTATATCACTATTTTATCTTGGCTTGTAAATAATCACACTTTTTGGAAATTTAATTTAGGGTAGGTGAGAGCTTGCAGATTAGTATTAATTATGTAAATCAGTTGGGTTGGATCTGTTCATGCAACTGTTGAAGTTTCAAAGTGTCTGTTAGCCTAAATAAATGTATCTGGCTGAATGTGTACAGATGATCATTACTTCTGTCTTGAACAGTTTTACATCAGGTGGATGAAAGAGTCTTTAGGCTTTGTTAAGATGCAGAATGAAGATTTGATTTCTAAAGCAAGGTGTCATGCAGAGATAGGGAGATCTGACAGTATATAGATTATGGTGACCTGAGTCCCTATCATTCTCCAGCAGCAATCATAAACAAAGTACATGACAAAGGATGTACCTTTTGCTCCTTCTGAAGGCATTTTTAAAGCATACCGAGACTTTTACCTTCTTTTCTGTTAATCTTATACATCCTGGACTCAAGCTTTTTATTTCTGAGCAGGACAAAGTTCAACAAAGCTAGGCATGGGAAGATATTTTAATACATTTTGGTGTAGCTCCTAAATTTATATCTGAAAAGAAAATTTTAAGTAACTATTGAGATTGGAAGGGATCAGTGGAGGATTGTCTAGTCTAATCCTCCAACTCAGAGTGGTGTCTGAGCAGGTTGCTTGGTGCTATGTTGAGTATCTCCTAGGATGGAGACTCCACAGTCTCTCTGAGCAACCATTCAAGTATATGAGTACCTTCATGTCGACATTTTTTTTCTCATGTTTAAATGGAATTTCCTGTACTTCCATTTGTGTCCATTATCATTTGTCCCTTCGTGGAAAAGATGGAGAACATCCTGCCTTGGTCTTTACTGCCCCATATCAGGTATTTATACACTTTCTTAGGCTACCCCTGAGCCTTCAAGATAACTTCCCAAGATAATTATCTACGGAAACCTTACTCCTTAGCTTCTCAGTGCTTGCTGCAAGGGGGATACTTTTCTTTCATTGTGTAACGAAACAACTCATTTGCAGCAGTTCTTCAAGAAAGCTGGGGTGATCAGTTAGTGATAGGATGAAAATTCCTTAGGCTTTTGCTGGCATTTTATTTGTGGAGGTAATTCATTGTTTTGGTCCAGATGATCTACAATTATCCACTGTTTTATTCTTTTTAATTTTCTTTTTCTCAAGAATGTGTTTCTGCTGGTGGCTTCCAAGGAGGAATGAGGCTGTTTTCTGTGTTCAGAGAATCACAGAATATTTGGGGGTTATAGAGAACTAGGAGCTTCTGAAAAAATACATACAGCCCTGGAGCATTGCCATTTGAAAAGGTCCTTTATAATGTTTTAAATTTCATCTGTTGATATCTCAGTTTCAAGAGTGTATTTTGTTCTTAAGCTATCCATACTACTTGGGCATGCTTTAAAAAAAGGAAAAAGAAAGAAAACCTGTGCGTTGTGCTAAGCTAGGCATTCCTTCAGCATTCAAGTGTTAGTACACCTCTACTGTTTCTGTTACTGACTTTTCTAAGTCTCACTTTCAGTCTTCTGTTATGGATAAAATAGTTGAGATGGTGGAATGGCAGGTTTCAGGAAGCATACTGCCTACTCTGTTTTCAAATTTTAAGTGTTGTGTTGGCCATATGAGAGCTTCTAGCGCATAAAGAGATGATGATGGTGCCAAGTTGTGCTTGTATTTCTGCAGTGTAAGTTTTTGTTTGTTAGGAAGCAGCATCAATCAATTGTTGCTGCTTTGATGAGATTTCAGTCTGTTCTAAGAATTGCTGCTAAACAGACTTGGTTAGTTTACAGTGTCCATGTCATTCTTTGAATTTGTCCCACTAAACACAACAAAATAATTCCCTTTTCTAATTTTTCATCATTGTTTCTCTATAAATACGTTGGATAAATATTTTCTTTTTATCTTTAAATGCTCATTGTTGGGGCTGGAACTAGATGAACTTAAGGTCCTTTCCAACCTAAACCATTCTATGCTTCTATGATTGTCAGTCTCTGAAATTCTGATTCTACATGTTAGTGCAAAGCCCACATGGTTTGTTTGCTTTAAGTCTGAGGGGCTGTTTCAGCTTTGTTGAAATTAATCAGGAATTGTGACCATTGAAATGGACATCTGGTCCTTACCATTTTGTTTTAGGAGGTCTCAGAAGTCTGCTAAGGCCTAGTACATGCATAGATTTTATACTAATATAATTGTTCTGTTTGAAAGAATTAATGTTTTTACTGAAGTAATTATACTAGATCAACTTCATGCATGGATATAGTTATACTAATACAAGACCAAGTTATAAACCCATACAGTTGCATCATTGTAAAATGACAGGACTCTTTAGTTGAGGCAAGGATAGTGCTTAAGTTTTATATTTTCATTTATTTGGAAGTAGAGGGCTACTTTATCTAATTTAAATTTTAACATACCATTAAATCTTCCTCAAGAAATAATATAGTATGTTTAAAGTCACAGATATCAGTTAGCAAATTTAATAGAAGGATTCCTAAAGAGGGACAGATGTATGTCAGATGCTAAGATCCTTCAAGCAATATAAGATGTATTAGACATTTGTCCCGGCTGTATTTTGAAGTGCATTGTATACAGAGAAAAAGATGTGTTTCTTGAACTCTGATAATATTCACTCTCTTTTTCATAAGAAAGAAGAGAGTTTGCATTAAACAGATTCCTTTTATGTTCTACCTACAGAATTTCAAAGAATGCTGAACAAATGAGGTAGGAGTTTGTACATTTGTGCATCAAAGCAATGTGTAAATAGTTTCTTATATGTATAAAGGTACATTGTAGGGCACCCTCAAAGAGAAACTATATTCTCTAATCAGTCTGTTGCCACCTGAATAATTAAATGTTTTTCAATTTAGAAATGCTCTTAAAAACACTAAAACTATGAAACACCCTGTTGAGAAAAAGACAAATGGACTGGTTCCTAAATGGTCACTGCTGAAGATAACATAAATGCAGTTGTTACAGTAACCACAAAACTGTCATTTTTAGCATATGGTAGTATTTTTGTAATAGACTTTACCAGATTGATGGTGCTCAGATAATGCAGAAGTTAACCGAAAATCCTTTCTTTTCCCTCTTTCAAGTTGGTATTTTATTTCTAGATGGCAGAAGAGAACTTTTCAATGTAGAGTGGTTCCCTACTTGCTGTGTAAGTTGTGCTGAGCAGTTAAAAAATAATAAGAGGATGGAATTATATTTGAATATTAAAATAGTTGTGTCAGCTATCATGAATAAGGGGTAACTTCAACAGTGAGGAAAGCATGAATGGAATTTAGTTCAGTAGCTGTAGTTCAGTAAAATAATTGAGAAATGGGAATATTAAGATGAAAAAGAAATGAAATTAAGATATACAGACAATCTGTCTACATGGAAAATATATGCATATTATGTTTAAATACCTTCTTGTCTGCAGATTTTCAGAAAACCCTTTCAAATGCACCATATAATACTGGATAAGCATAAAATTACTACAGGAACTGTTTCTTAGTATGATCAAGTGAATGAAAGAATTATCCAGAAGTCTTTGATATAGGAAGTAGTATTTCTGGTTTAGGTGTTCAACTGTTCTTGACATTCAAAGTCTTCTTAGTTTCACACACACACACACGCACACACACACGCACACTTACTTTTTTGAGTTACAGGAGTTCTTTGGGGGTTTTAAATATAGCCTAATCATTCGCTTGTCCATTATGTTAATAGTTAAGATACTTATTCCCTGGACTTAGGAGAGATATATTCTAGACATGATTATAGCTTTTTTTACTTCTGTGAAGTGCCAAGAGACGTTGTTTGGCCATATTTGAAGTTTTGCAGGATTTCAAAAAGATTATGGATAAAGTCATCTTTTTCAGCTGCCCTTGATACCCAGTGGGTTCTTTGTACCTTATTTCTTTAGCCTATATCCAGTAGTTTTTGGCATAGGGATTCCTGCTTCTTTCAGACTTGTCCAGATATTATGTATTGAATCAGCAGTTCATTTTCAGTGCCTTATAAGCAACTGGGAAGCAAAAATACAGCTTCTGCAATGAGGAACATAGAAAGAAATCCCCAGTGATTTTGTTGTTTAGCTTTGCTCTTACCTTGTGGAATCTCCTCCTACATCAGAGAATGGTTGGGGTTGGAAGAGACTTTAAAGCTCATCCAGTTCCAACCCTCTGCCATGGCTAGGGACACCTTCCACTAGAGCAGCTTGCTCCAAGCCTGTTCAAACTGACCTTGAACTCTGCCAGGGATGGAGGACCCACAACATCTCTGGATGAAGTGATGGATCTCTTTGAGGTGATAGATGTGAATGCATTGAGTACTCAATTAAGATCATCCAGTGGAGAACATGCTATATAATCTGTTTACATAACTGGCCTAATGCAGACTTTATCATATTATGGCACCATAGAGACCTTAGTGTCACAGACTTCAGTTCCATCATCTTCTTTGGCAGTTTTGATAGACTTAACAGAAGTCTAGCCAGCAAAAGGAAAGCTTGAGGCAAGATGTACCTCCAGTCTAAATAATAGGACAGAATACCTGCAGCTCTGATGCACGTATAGCACATGCTAATTTCTACTCATGTGAAGGTGAATACCCCTGTTTATCCTTTGGAAATTTTGGAAAACGTTGTTTATTTTTAAGGCCCAGGGAATGTTTGGTCTTAAAATTGCTAGATTGACCTGAATCTGGAGTTGCACTGTATTCCTTCCCTCTAGGGGACTGGTGTCCTGAACTGGGACAGGGTGGCTTAACTCTGGCCTTTTAATGAGTAGCCTGAGGGTGACTGCTAGTGGTACCAACAGGGAATCAGTCTACAGACAGGATGGCAGTGATTTCACAACTGTGCCAAGTAAGCTTATGCAGAAAAAGCTCCAAGCAAAGTAACAGCAAAAATTGCTACTGCTTGCAAGCTACAGCAGCAGAGTAACGTAAAGGAAACTAATTGTACACAATCCTCTTGACTAGGCAGCCTGCTGAGTAATAAACCTTCCTAAAGCCAGCAAGGCATATTCATGTAATTGTTTATGGTTTTCTTTGTGCATGTGCCTTCATTTGTATTGTGTATACTGCATATGTTTATATTTATACAAATCTTACTGTTGAACAGAAGCCTACTGTAAGTATGCATATTCTTGGGTATGCCCGTATGTGTGTTTATATATGTCTGTATATTTGTGTGCATGCACGCATGTGTATGTATATATGTCTATGTGTATGAGAAACAGATGCACTGTAGGCAGATAAAGCAGATAAATATAGATCTAAATAGAAGCATAAGCCTATAAATGCAGACACTATATAGAGTGAAAGCAAGCAGATCTGCACAGTTTCATTATTGCTTGCATTCTGTATAATAAAAGAGTTGCTGACACTGAGATGACTGAGGGGATGACACTGTTGGCTCTGCAAACATAGTAAAAAGGTAAGAAAACTTATTTCCAATATAAACAGCTATTACAGTGGAAGATTTATAATTTGCCTAACAGAAGTCATTGTGTAGTTTCTTCTGGGGATGGAAACAGAGGATGGAAACAAAGCATTTATAATTTTACCTTAAAATAAGTAAATAAAATAAAAATCCTGACCCATAGACTAAGAAAGCACAGCTTCCAGTTTCTGTTTTGCAATAAGCCTCAAGCACTGTGTTTGTCAACTTTCTGCTTCTGCTGTACAACAGATCTTTGCTTCAGGTCCTGTAGTCTCTCCAAATGAATTTGGGTGGCAGATACGGGGAAGAACATCGAAGTTCATGACAAAATTATCTTTCAATAGAAATAATATTCTGAGAGTGTGTGTATGTGTGTATTTTAGCCTTCTGTTCACAAATCTCCCTCCCTGTTGTAGCAATGTAGCTTTGTCTAATCCATAGCTGTAATATAGGTAGTTCAAGTAAAAAGGTTGTAATCTTACTAGGTATAAAGAAAACATTAGAGCTATTCAGGGAGGCCTGAAAAGTAGATTTTTTTCTTATTCTGTAACATTTTGATGAGGGTGTTCAGATAAATCAAGATTGCTGGAAAATGCCAGAAAACTGTCAATACTGTGTTTTATTCCTCTTTGTATAATGCAGGTATTATTGAGGTGTTTACAGCAAGCCTCCAGCAGCTGAGAGTTTGGCATTCTCTTCTCAACTTGGTCACTCAGAGTGAGATCTTGCACATTTTTTTTTCTTTTAATCTATGCACTTATTTCCCCATTTGTGAGAAGAATTGATAATAATTCTGTCATGGGATTGGGTAATTGAGTAATACCTTGTTTTGTTAAAAGGTCTCATGATTTCATTGGAGCTCCTCATGGAGCAAGGTGTTCAGGACGAGTAGATCACTTTTACAAAGTGCTCTGACAGTCTTGAGGAAAATGAAGAAATAGCAGTAGAAAACACTGCTGCTGATGTTCTGCATTGTGTTACAGACAATTCACTTATTGTCAATTTAATTGTTTTCAAAGTGTGCCGTTAGCTGATGAATATTGTCAGGTTTCTGTTGAGGAACTCACAGCAAAGCAGAAGAAAGGTAAACACAGCATGTATATATTCATACTCAGACCAACAGTACTTGATGTGACGAAATGTAACCAAAGACAGAGAAATTAAAGTGTCAAGTGGTGGAAGCCTTGCTGTGGTATTCAACTCATGCAATGCCAGTTTTCTTAAGTATCTTGTCTAAGCTAAATTTTGTCTCCAGATAAAAAGACAGCTCAGAATGTCTGGGTTCTGCTCCTGAGTTCATTACATTGTTCGGTGCAAGCTGGTTTTCCACTCAGATTTCTTATTTTGATAGCTGAAAATATGTTCTCCTGGATATATTTTAGCATGTTATTCAGGCTAGACCCCAATTTCCAGTCACCTGAGTGCAGTCTAAAAATTTGATCTCTGAGTCATGTGGAGGATCATGAGAAGAAGCTGCTTATTTTTACTGTATTTCTTGAGATACCTGCATTAAAAATGGAGTCTGAAGTCATGTGTATATGAACAGTAATGAGGAAGTCTCTAACTGGTGCAGGAGATGGCACTTTCTCTTGTCCTTCAGCTATTGGAAAGGTCTTATGAAACAGGGACCGGCAGACATTGGTCAGGTGCTGCTACTGTTCATTGTAACTGTGGCAGCAGCAGTATCTCTCACCTCCGGGCTGGAGGATACACTGAGCACTAAGCAGAGCTATTATGTGCCTCACAGGAGGACCTTGCTTTCTGCAGTCTGGGGACTCCTTAGATGTACCATGTCTGAATATCCCTGAGTTACTCGGGCTCCTGCAGGATGAAACCTGGGCAGTGTACGACTGATATCTGAGAGATAAAAAATGAATAAATGTGAAACATTACAGTATTTCAACAGTTAGCTGGCCTATCCAGTGAATTCTTCTGAGTCTCTCCTAGACTCTTCTGAGTCTGCTGCATATTGTAACAGCCACACTTGCTTCAAAATAAGGTTTTGCTTTTATGGACCAAATCAAATATTGAGGCTTGTTGGATAGGGATTATGCCGAGCCCCCAATTACTATAGAAATATGGTCATTTCAAAGTCTCACAGGGAATATCTGGAAGGGAAGTTATGCTATCCCAGAAAGCATTCACTGTGAATTCTGAATTTTGTTTTCTGCTTCCCTGCTCCTTTCTCTTCCTAATCCTAATTAATTAATGATTCTTTACAGGATTAAATTATAACATTAGATTGCTTTTGCAGCAGGAGAAACAGATATTTGTTAAAAAATTGCTTTTGACCTAAACCCTTGTGTATGTTGATTTCAGTCTGGATCAGATCATTGCAGCTGACATTACAGTCTTGAAAACTGAAGTTTATTATGGAAACAGTGACATAACTTCTATTCTTTGGTTCTGGCAGACAGGGCAAAAATATCCAGAGACCTCTTTTTCTGACTCTCTGTTCTTTTCTAGTCTCCTTGGACTTTGATTTCTGAGCCTTTGCCAACTTTACTTCCATTCTTTTTGACTAAAACTGTGTTGGAAGTGCATCAGTCTGTAGGAACCATTAGGAAATACCACCATTACACATGTTTAATAGGTTGGTTGAGGGGTGGGGACAGTTTGGTAACTTGTGCTGTGTCATGGTCATTCCAAAATAGTGGAGTCCAAATGATTCATGTGAAAGACAAGTCAGTATGAGAAAAATAAAGGTGGGTTGCCAAGAAAAGCATAGTTGTTGTGAGTTACTTTCATTGCAGCGAAAGTCATGTTGCAGAAGGTCTGCAGAAGGTTTATTGATTCTTTAACTAGCAAGAAGAGTCAGCAAGCATCTCTAATGTATTTATTTTTTGTCTCTATCATTTTAATATTTTTTTATTATTCATTTTGCCATTAAAAGCCCATGGCAGCCTAGCACTGTGCTTATCTCCTCCTGCGGTCATTAAAAAGACAGAAACTGTATTGAGGAACATTAAGCTTACATGCAAAATCATGAAATCCTAGAGTAATAACTTGTTTATAACCTTAGTCTCTCCCTTATGATACAGTATTTACTGAGAAGTCATATTGTTTTTCTGCAAATACAGAGCTATAGAATCTTTGATAACAGGCAAATGACATTTACTATTAATGTGTTTCACTAATCAAACAAACCAACTGTCTAGCGTAGTGAAAAATCATGCTATTTTTGTAGGTATGTTGTCTTGTAGGGAGAACTTGTACAGTTAAAAACTGCAGCAAACAGTTACATCCAAAAAGGTTAGTGTAAACATTAAGAATAGAAGATTTTTCAGTGCTTGAAGCCAAGTTGATTATAATGGAAACTTTTGTCAGCTTCATTCAATAGCCCTCAAGTACAAAATAAATCAGAACTGAACTTGCTAATTTGTCTCCCTATATTTTTAGGGGATTCAGATCTCTGGTTGAACCTCATACGTACAATCCACAACCTGTTGCTTAGAACCTCACATGAAAGCAACTGTTTAAATATATGTGTACTCTGATCAATGATAAAGCAAGCATACCACCATTGGAGCTGCTCTTATTCATATCCAAGCTTGATTTCCTTTAGCTGGTATTTCTTGAGTTTCTCTCTGTATCTCCTTTATGTAACATCCTGTAAGACTAATGCATCTCCTGAGATGAGGACATACTAAACATCCAGACTAATTTACAGCGTATAAATGGTGCTGAAGAGTATGTTTCTCTTCATGTGTAGTCTGTGTAGAAGAGTGGAGGTTTTCCTTGTTTGATGCGCTGGTCCTATCATTCAGTCTCCCTGAATGTACCTTGCGTAGTGTCACTCAGAGCTTGATTGTGAGGCATCATTTCTGGTGACCATGTCACAGTTAAGTAGAGTTTGTCTTCTGTGCCTCATTTCTTTCCTCTAGCATTCTCCTGGTAAGCAAAGAAAACATGCCTGAGCATGTTTTGAGTTGGCCCCATCTGTACTGACTGCCTAGTCCAGATTGCATGCCTGAGTTGTTCTTTATCTTTTCCTTTAAGAATCAGTTTCGTTTTAGGACAAATCAAACTAGTTAGGCTGCATATGACTTTCTGTGTCAGTTTTTTCTGTATAATTTCAATACCATTCCAGTTTGGTGCAAACAAAACAAGCATGTGTAAGACTGTGATGTACTGTTTTCTAACATCCTGACAGAGATCCCGATTTCAGGCTGGCTGGTAGCATCGTAGTTAATGTTAATAGATGTGAATCTGGGGAAAAGAAGAAAAAAGTCAACTGAATAGTCAGAAGCATTGCATATCTGTGGAATTTCCTTTAAATAAGGTTTACCTTTCTTATAATGTGGGGGTTTTTTGTTTGCTTCCTTTGCTAATTTATGACCTCTAAAAATGCTCGATGCCAGACCTGTAAAGAAATACCTTGTTGCACATTGCATATAATTTGAAGAAAACAATATGGGGAATGCATGTCTTGCAGTAAAGATGATGCAAAAGAAGCTGTAAGAACATTGATAGGTGAGGGGTTTTGTTTTGTTGGTTGGGAGGTTTTTTGTTATCAACGTACTGACCTTCATTTCTGGTACTAGGCTGTGTGTCTACTGTGGCTTCTAATAAATCCACATTTAGTCTTCAGTCTGTCAGCGTGCCTTAGAAACTGTGTTAACACCATTTAGGATCACATTGACATGGATAGCAAAATCCCCAACCCACTATGCATAAATAAATGGATGGCCAAGCAGTCCAGTGTCATACCAGCCTTGTGGGGTTTCCTTGCCTTGTAGGATCTAGTGTCAGGTAGAGACAGGCAGAATTTGGAAACCCATGTGTTGCCTTGGAGGCAAAAGATTGAGCAGTATGTTTGGGGTGCATTCATCTCTGTGAATGAGAGGATTTCACCTTACTGACTCAAAGTTATTCTTATTACAGTGGTGGGGACCTGTGTCTAAATTGAGGACACCACATGTGTGCTTGTATGCAAGAGAGAGCAAGGGCAATATTTTGGCAGGCCTAATGAGTGAGCAAAATAAGTCAAGCCTTCCTTGTTTCTAGTCTCTAAATTCCATATTCCCATGTCACCCTGTCACCTCAAAAAATGCAAGGCTTTGTATTACGTACTGTACAAGAGTGCTTATGTTTTCAGTGCTCCTACAAGCCTGTAGTTTCTGAAGGAGTAAGTCAAAAGTTGGTTTATAGTATTATTAAAAGAAAGATTTCTTTTAGTAATCTTAATGACACTGATGACTGAATGTAAGCTTGCTATGCATCTTTATACCTAGTACAAGAAGTGCCTCAGGGGAATTAATATGTATTTTCTGTAGATCCTAATAGGATTTGGGCATGGGTTTGGGACAGAAACCTTGCTTTTGCATGGAGGGGTTTGTGGGTTTTGTTAAGCATCTGCTCTTCTAGCAAAGGGCACAAAAATTAAAAGGTTGGGAAAAGAATGTTTGGTTCAGCAAGGCAGAATTCTGTTTCTAAACGCTTTGCTTCCCTCTTTCCATGGTGCCCCTCCTCATGCATACCTTAAATGCACATCTTACCCCTCTGCATTTCTTCATCTGTGTCTCTCTCTCAGAGCGCTGAATTCATTATACGTAGTAGTGTAAATCAATAGTAAATGCTAACCGCCCACTCCCGTACTCAGTTACGCAATATCACATACCGTGTACACAGAGACAAAAAGGGAAAAAGCACACACAGGCTTTACATTCAAAAGCTCTTGCATAATTTTGCTTTTCTACAGCCAAAAAGAAAAAAAAAAAAAAAAAAAAAAAAAAGGAAAAAACATAGGGGGAGACTTGCAGTTTTTTTCCCTTTTCTCAGGCTGTGCAGGGGGGAGTTAGTTTAACATCCATGGTCATTTCTAATTGCCCTGTGCTGCAGATAAGCAAGGCAGACTTGCGTGTGCTTTTAAAATAAGACTTTTTTCACCAGCTTCCATGATGTGGTGCGCTTTTCAGGTAATACAGGAAAGACTGTTCTGAAGTGTTAAAGGCTAAATTGCTTATTTGGTTAGTCTTAATGGAGAAAAGAAAAAGAAACCCCTCACTTCGGCTCCTTGATACAAAGCGAAAGAGGGACGAGGAGCGAGGGAGGTTGGGTTGAATTCTCTGGCATGGTTTCGTGCTGCTTTTTTTCTTTTTCCTTTAAAGATCGTTGGGTTTTGGGGGCTTTTTTTTTTATCTTTCTGAAAAGCAAAATATCTCTCAATGCAATATTTATGTAAAAAGCCAGTTATGTAACTCTTGCCTGCCTTTTGCTTTTGTTACCTCTCTGGGCTGTACAGCTCCACTGTTTTTCCTCACGACAGATTGTATTAAAACCTGCAAATCCTGATGAAAGGAAAGAACGACCGGGTGCCCACAGCACAGACTTTAATTTCGAGCCTTTTTAAGGGCTTCAGGCTGGAAGACAATGGATCTATTTAAGATCTGGTTTTGGCTGGAGGAATTCTTATTGAGTATTTTCTTGTCACAGTGCACGCTGGAACATCCCTGGCTTCTGCACAGTGTTTCTGTCTCTCTCCTCCTCTCTCTTCTCCCCCCTGCCTCCCCAAACTTTGGATGTATACAATGAGAGCTTTCTCCCTTTCCTCTCCTGACCTTAATGCGAGTGTCAGGTCAGTAGCTCTGTAACAGCAGCAAGTGCAGAAGCATAGGGAAATTTTAGGTTGCACTGAACTTTATTCATTTTTGTTTCATTTAAGTGATTGATGTCCTGAGATCCTTTTGATTAGGATTGGTTGGGATATTTTAATTGATTTCTGTCAAATGCAAGTGAAAAATATGTAACCCTGCTAAAAGAATAAAAAAATTAGGGATTTAGGAGGGTTCAAAAAAAAAGGAAGAAAAGGGTGAATGCTAAGAAAAAAGTTCCTACTTTTTGATCATAGGAAGAAATAATTCCTGTAGTTATCGCAACCAATTTATTCCTAGTTGGATCCTCTGAGGATCTGACCTGTTTGTGGTTGCGAGCATTGTGTTGGGGTTTGTTTTCTTTACAAATCATTCTTGTCTGCGTGCACATTCTTGGACAGATTCTTCCCTAGTGTAATGCCGCTAATTCTGTTGATATTATGTCAGGAGTCTATTAGGTCAATTATAAAGTTACAGGGCTTGATTCTCAGTTATTTTAAAGTGTTTTTCTGGCATTGAAAAGGAGTCATAAAATGAGCCTCAGCATGAATTATGCCCACTTCGGGTATAGTAGAAAAAATAGTTAAAGCTGACGTCTTTCAACAGTGATCCCTAAGACAAGCTTTAAATGAAACAGGCTTTGTGAAAACAGGAAATGGAGTATTTTAAGCTCTATAAGTATATTATAAACTGTATATTTCACCATATTGCCAGGGAGTGTGTATATATTCAGAAGTATATTGGAACTCCTGGATTCTGTGCCTAATTCTGAAGCCAGCCCTTGCTTTGACTCTGGGCAGTGAAAACTTCTGACTCCACTTCTGTCGCAGCACAGAATCTCTTAGGGATTACCGTAGTAGATATTTTACTGTGCCCTACAAAAACACTCTAAAGTTAGTTTATTAATGTTTATAAAGTGGATTTAAATGCATGGGGAGAAGGTGTTGAAATCATTTGGACAGGTTAAAAAAATCATTTAAACTTCAGTCAGGTGTTGCCACAAAGATCAAATTGGGGGCAGCAACCATATATAAATGTTAGCTGGAAATCAGATTACTGAAGCCATCAGAGAATTGAGTTCTGGAATACTATGCTATGGGAATTACAGGGCCTGGAAGCCTATGTGGTTGTAAGATGGGGTTGGATGAACATATCAGTAGTAGTTTATGATATGGTTGCGTGCAGTAGAGGAGACTAACCTTAAAATCCCTTATCCTGGTGTCCCTAATAGCTGTCAACCCTTTATAAAATGCTTGGAAGCTGTAGACTGTGTAGCATTACAGAGAACATGATAAAGAATGATTCCAGTGTTTAACTTAATCAAAAGCTTGGTCATATGTCTTTGAAAGAAAATTACTTTCTGCCCATCTTCTCAGGGTTTTAGTCTATAAGCTTTTTGTCTGCACTAATTACAATGGAAGACTTGGAATAGGTGTGCAAACCCTGATAACTTTAAGCAGTAGAGGAGCAAATTTTCCTTTTAAAGGCATTTTACTTTTAAGTTTCCTTGCATGTCACCAGGTTACTTCTAACTTTCCCAGTCTTCAGTCCCCAGCTTTGCTTTATATGCTTAGGTGGACTTGTAACAAGGCAGTAACCTCCCTTAACGGTTAAACACACATTTAATTATTTTCTGGGTATTTACTAATTAAACAAGAAAAAACAACCTTGGAAATGCCTGCTGCTAAAAGGCTGGTTATATATACACGCTGTTGGAGCAGCAACCAGGATGATGGAATTTTGTGTTTTCTGCAGAATGGAAATCTGATTTTAATTTATGGAGAAGAGGGTGATTTGACTTGACCAGATGCTAGACATGCAACCTGTGAAACTTCTGTCTTCCTAAATTCATAGGCAAAATAGGCAAAAGGGATGGTTTGAACAGTTTCTGAAATGAGATGTTAATATTCAGTTTTAATGAATAAGTCTTCATTTCACAACTTTAAAAGACGCTGGTATTTTATTTTTAAACATAAGCTGTTTGAGTACTGTCACTATGAAGATCTGTGCCTTACTTTTCTTAAATTCGAGTACGTTATTTAGAGAAAAGGTTAAATATGAGCCCTGAAATTTTAAAAACAACAACAAAAAATGAGAAGAGCTCTACATTAATTTTTATTTTAAAATGTCTTTATTTTTCTTCCCTGACACATGCTTAGAGCTGGGTATGTTCAGAAAAATAGCTGGCTACTATGATTGTGCTGCATCCAGCAATGTGCTGAATTAGCTGCTGTAGTCTTCTTTATCTAGTAATTATTCTGCAAGGCTTCCTCCCTCCCTTCCTCAGAACAGCATTTTTTGCAACTCTGACACTTTGGTTGAAGTTTATGACAATTTTGTGTCCTTCACTATCAGTAATTCATTGCTGGAGCCTTCAGTAGTTTCACGGCTTGGTTTGACTTGCAGAAGTCCCCAAGAGACAAAGCAAGAAGCAGTATGTTTAGAGTAGTTGTAGCAAGCTATCAGGCCTAGCCACACTGAATGCTCCTGCGCTCCTCCTTTCCAAAGTTATTGTCTTACACATTTGCAGCAAATGAAGCAGAGGGTTAATTTCTCACATCCGAGAATCTGTATATTCTCGCCTTTGCTGTTAAACCCCATGTGTGCAGGGATGCCCTGATAGCTGCAGGGAAGCATCACTGCTATCCTAGGCAAAGAGGAGTTGTTTGGATGGGTGCAGTGGTTAGAACAGAGTCAACACCTGGATGTTACTTGCTCTTTCTTCTGTACAGTGGTTCATATTTTCCTGTTATCAGTAAATGAAGAGGGCTCTGTTTGGACCGAGTACCTACATCAGTGTGAGCCCTGCAACATGTACCTTGCAGTCTGTCGTAGCCACTTTGGGGAACAAGCACATCCTCATCTGCTCATGTGTTTATTTCCTGGTTGTCTGGTTTCATCACTTCCAGCTGCTTGAGTGCTGGTGGGAGGGATGGAAGGATGGATAAACTCCCTTCACCTTATTGACGCAGAGGTTTAAAATCAACTCTTTAGGATGTGACCTTTATAGCTGTAGTAAAAGAGAGCAGGGAACTGGATGTGATAATCCAGAAAGCATGCTTGAGGGTAGAATCCTGTAAGGTAACTAACTGTAAAGAGTTCAGTTTATGTGGGGGCTCCATTTGGGGAATTATTTCATAATTTCCAACTGAAGAAACCTCTGACTTACTTGGCTTCTAACAATCATGATGAAACTCACCCCTTTAGGGAAGTTCTTTCAGAGGCAAGATACAAGGAGTGTTTGCCTGTGTAAGCAGCAGGAAGGGTTGTTCTGAGTTTCTGTTGATTTACTTGTGACTGATTGCAGCAGAATAGATGGACTCACTGCTTTGACTGTGCTGTGAGCAAGAGAAAAACACACTCAGCTGAGAGTGTTGTAAATCGAAACAAATAATAATGCTCTTTATGGACAGACTGTGGAAAGATTAGCAGAGAACAGTGCAGAAAGTATCTGAAACCATCTTTGCCCATAGTTTTCACTACATGTAATTTCTTCAACTATTTTTCTACTAACTGTTTTTATTAAATATCCTGGTTGCCTTAGGCCCCTTACACAACTAAAAGGAAAATGACAGAGTTTCAGTCTCATCTTCAGGGATCCATCTAAATATACATTTCTGATTAAAAAGTGTTGGTTGCCACTGAGGTTGGAAGTGGCCTGTTCTGCTTTGAGGAGGGGAGAGGCAGATCCATAATGGCTGCTCAGGCTGTCATGTTTCTGAGAATCAGCTGTTTTTTTCTTTATACTCCAAAGATTAAACAAAGAATGTTAAACATTTCCCAATTTAGCATTTATAATGGAAAGCGGCTGTAGGGCCACGGCTCGCTGCTGCAAGGGCAAGCGTTCATATTAGGAGTCGCTTAAAAGGGCTTTTATTTTCTTTGAAGGCCTATCCCTTCCTCTCCCAGCCTGGCTGCTGTGCTTTTGCAGGCAGGTGGAGGCAGCTTTACATCTTTTACTTTCATTTAAGTAGGAGCTAATTTACTTTTGGAAATGAAAGTTAAAGCAGCTCAGCCATCTGCAAAGTGGAGGAGGAGGCAGTGGGTTTCTTTAACTTCTCAAATCTCTACAATTCTATGTCACACCAACAGGCAAGCAGAGATTACCTTCCTGAGCTCCTATTAGTAATAATACATAGTACTAATGATCTAATGTCTTAGCTTCAGTTCTTCAGCTCTCTTTCTAAAAGATACCTGTTGGCTGGGTTCAGTCTTCTTTGTACTTGCATCCAGCTCAGGAGCTTTGAAGTAAAAAGTTGTAGTCTTAAGTGCAACAGAACCACATTTTTTGACCTACTGTCAGCACAGCTTTTTCTGTAGCATTTCATGAGTGATGATGTGGGGCACTGTGACTTCCTGTTCCTCATAGTAAAGCCAATGAATGCTTAAGGACGACTGGTAAGGAGGGGTAGGGGGGAAGGGTTCAGGAAGGGCATTTTGATTTCCTGATGTTATATATGCTTTTATTGTGTTTGTCTGCCTTCCTTATTCTTTAGTTTTATTTGAAGTGTCCATAATGGGAAACAAATACATTGTTGAAGCTGAGGTGAAATTCAGTTTCATGCAAATGTATATTTTATGCCCTATCAGAGTAAAATAAGTGTTAATACAGCTGGTTTTTTTAACAGAGCAGCTAAAAATGTCCTTTGCCTGCCTCTCCATTGGCTAGTTTTCAGAAATTCAGTAGTTCTCCATCGTCATATGAGGACAAGATCTGAGCATCTTATGTAATTCAAACATTGGGGGGGGGGGGAGAAAAAGAATATTTCTGGTTTCTTGTATAAATTGTAAACACTATAAAGAAGTGAAATATCCATTTGCTGCCTTCTCCAGCCTGCCTGAAAGTAGGTTTTATCTAAACAAAATAGCCTTGCACTCAGAACTCACAAACATTAGTGTATTGCTGTCATGGCTAAACAAGGACAATTACTTAGGTACCTACATGACTGCAACTGCTGAACCCAGGACAATGAGGAATTTTGTTGGCCTTGTACAGAAGCTTAAATACGCTTGTAAAGGTTTGCCCATCTTTTTCTTAGGGGAAGGTTTTTACAATTGATGAGTTTGGAATAATTCAAAAGTTTGAGTTTAAAAGTATCTCAGTTCTCTTGTGAGAATGTTGGCATTTTTGGGCTGTGCATCTGTTTAGGCACGTGGAGAAAGACAAGGCTGAGATCATGTAAGTCATGAAACTGAGGGTGAATAATCCATACATTGTTCTCTCGCCATTTTTACAATTTATACCCAGATGCAAGTAAGGAACCAAAGAGGGAAAGAAAGAAGAAAATCTAGTTTGTTTTTAAAGTGATTAATGTAAAGCAGAGTTCAAATGAGGCCACAAATCCTGGTGGTGCACAATGGGTTGATTTATTTTGTAAATAGACCATGGATAATTAACCATAAAACAAAACTTTTTGTTGTTGTTGCTGTTTGAAACTTGCATAATGACACTGGTTTCTTTTAGTTGCTGTGAGTTGCACAGAGGGATAACGACTTATTCACAACTGGTTGCAACTGGTTACAGCCAAGAAAGGAAAAATCCCAGAGCAGCTAGAGGAAAAAAGGCTGTTAAAACCCTGCTGCACTTGCAGTTTTATAGCAAGATGTTTACTAATGGGCACAGAACGGGCAAAGCTACCCTCATAGAGGGTAAAGAGTAGATACAAAAGAGTAGATACGTACATACTTCGATGCTTGCCATGCTGTCCCATGCTTTGGCTTAAGTCCCATAAGCAAAAGGCAGTCTCTGCAGCTGGCCTTGTAGTCCACAGTTTTGTATTGACTTCTAAACAGCATTAGTTTTTGCTTTGTTACATGCTTCCACGATGCCTGCATCTTACCACTCTGGCACTGGGGGAAGAGTCCTCTGGATAGTCATAGTCTGACTTGCTGCCAAGTCCTTTTGTGAGCCAGAGCGTGATGGTGGTTTTTTAGATATGTGATATGAGAAAACTGCCTGCTCAGTGTCCCTCAAATTTGTCTCTTCATATTCCACAGTCATCTGTAGAAGGGATCTGTGATGCTCAAGAAGGATAAGGTCCAATTTGTTGTGAAAGTACATTCACTACTAATTAAAACTACCAGCTGGGATTACAGCCCTGGAGACTGTAAATAAACTAGAGCGTGAGATGTTCAGATAACAATATGGCCACTTTTGTGGTGGTTTGCATTAGTTGCCCATACTCAGATTTGCTCATCTCATGCCATTTTATTAGAGTGAAGAGAGGATTTATGTAGGTGACAGTCAAGAGGTTGAGTTTGCTACACCAATAACTGTCTATGTAAACCATTTAGCTTGCTATCATATGCTGCAGTGTGCCTAAAAGTAGTTTTGTCCATATATATAAGGTCTGTAGTTTACACGGAGCTAAACTCTGACTATGCTGTGTGTTCACGTGAGAGTTGGCTGTCAGTGCAGCTCTGCTGTGTTTTCACAGATGGTGACCCTGAGCTACTTGCAAAAAGCCACCCTCATCCTAAACGACAGCCCAGATAGGCAGAGGTAGTGGGTAAAAGTGATGAAAAGCCCTATGGTTTTACATGTGTGTTGAATCAGAGACTGACAGGACAAGAAGCAGGTCATTAATGTCAGACCATCACCTGCTGTCTGTAGATGTAGATAAGTGGGTATAAGGGTTGTGTGGGTTTAGTCTGGATCTCAGTTGCAAGACAGGGCCTTAGATCAACACTTTAAACCCATAAACTGCTGAGCTTCCAGTGTGTTACTAACACTAGTAACTGCAACACATAGGCTGCCACTTCTAAGCTTTTTTTAGGCCAAAAACTTGCGTTAAAATAGCACTTAGCTTGAGCAAGAGGCTTCTGTTGTGGGTGGGAGTCATGCTGGGGGCACTGTTAGCATCATCCTGTCAAAGGCATCGCAGTGAAGACAAGACCCCAAAAGTAAGTTAACTCTCCAAGACTCAGTACAGACTTTGGCTTTTCTTACAGTCCTGTTTGGGGCAAATTCAGTCAGACCACTACCACTGCTATAGTAGTTCTAACTCAATGTGTCTGTCCTATGGGGTATCCCTTGAAACTGCTCTTTGTCAGGGTTTTGCTTCTGGGAAGTATGGAAATGTATGGAATCTGCTATATACTGTTCATAAGTTAGAACTTGATTTTATTGGCTAACTGAATCCTTGTATCTTGTGACAGTCTTTTTCTGTGCTCTGCATCATGCCAAAGAGACAGGGGAGTGGTGTTGGCATATCTTTGTATGAATAGGTCTGTCATTAAATATTTGAAATAGAAACATCTGAAATAGATCTTGCCTGAGAAGAACAATGGGACAAGTAGAGAAAGCCAGTTTTCTCCAAATTTGCTTTTGGGGGCTGGAGTTTTGAGCAAATAGAAGAAAAGAACAAAGAGACCAGGTGTTAGTGCAGGACTGAAAACCAACAAACCCTGGGAGGTGCAAAGAAAGTTGAGAGAGGAGAGGGGAGGGATACTTAGCAAAGGAAGGGGTTTTGTTTTCTTCATTTGTTTGTTCTAATAAATAAGACCAGCTAAGGGAGAAGGAAGCTGGTAGTAGAGGATTCAGAGTCCCTTCTTTGGAGGAGGCACTGGAAAAGTAACTTTATGTGAATCTAAGTCCGAGCTAGTGCTGAGGATGCTGAGCCATGGAAGTGCATTTGGGTATTTTCTGTTTCCTCTGAGCTCTAAATCTGTATTTTTATTTCATGAAGAGTGAGGGGATCAGTCATCCTCCTTGGGCAGTTAGCCTGTGGAATCTTACTGCTAGGAGGGGGTTACAGACAGCCTTAGCTTGAAGGCACATTTAAGACGAAGGAGAGCGTTCAACTCCTTTCAGATTGTGGAAGGAGTCAGCACACGTGCTCAGTGTGCAGAACACAGATTCAACAGCCTGCTTGGTGTGCAGCAGAAAACACTCCGTTAGAGGTAATTGTAGTTCAAGGTTTCTGAACAAGCCTTTGTATTTCTCTCATATAGTAATAACCTTTTTTGTAAACATATACAATCCAGACTCCTTTTGTTTTAGCCACCCTATCTCTTCCCAAACAGCTCACCCCAAATCTAATACTTTAAAAATCCTACAGGTGAAGTTATCCCAACAGTTTTCCCCAAGACTTTCCCCATCTCTGCTTTGTGAATTGTGGCACCCGATGTTGTAGGTAGGTAGTTTCAGGTTCCAGTTACAAAGTGCTTTCATGTGGGACTAAGCAGTACGGTTCTTTGAATCCTTGGACTTCTGCTCCAAGCACTGTGTTCAGAAATTCACTTTATAAGAAACAAAAATCATCTGGTTCTTACTGAGATTCTGTCCCTGTTACAGAAAATCCTTCACCAAATGGCATGGGAGACGACCACTTCTCATAACACTGAAATAGCCAGTGAGTGCCAGTCACTGGGAATGATGTGCTGTCACTGTTAAAGGCTTAGCTGTACTTCAGCTCTCCTCCTCATCTTCCTAAGTGAATATTTTCATATGTTGGCACTCTTGCTGCTACCTGATCTAGGTGAAATCCTGAATTCTTCCCATTCCAGGCTGGGATTTGTCTCACAGCTTTGGTCAAGCTTCACATGACTTCATGGTATTTTGCATTTTATTCATTTAGAATTATATGGGCAATGAGCAAGAGCCTTCTTAGTCATTGGAGCAAATGGTTAAAGAAAAAGGAATTCTTAGATGTTTAATCTTATTAATATCAACTGCTCTTACATTTCTCTGCCAGTTAAGTTGAAACTTACAGGGACAGCTTCCCGCACTTCTCCTTACTCCAGATTCTTCTGTAGGATTCTCTGTGACTTTCAGTTTGCTGCTTTATTCTGCTCAGAACTGGTTTTGATACTTCCCCAAATCACAATAGTAATTATAAGGGTACTTCACCTGACAAAATGTGTGTTAGTTATTAACAAAATGACTGAAAAAGTCTCTTACCTTTATATATCTGTAAATTCCACCAGTTCTTGGACAAGAACAGCATACCAGCTGGACTATTAATAATATCGGGCTGTCACTGGTATATTGATAGTGTTGCAGAGCTAGTATAAGCTTCTGAGACTCACTGAAGAGTACTGAAGGTCAGGACAAGAATCACAAAAAAAAAAAAACCAAGTGGTGTTCTCTTCTAAAAAATAAAAGGAAAACAAAAAAACCCTCCGCCCCAAATCCCACAAAAACTTCCAGGATTTTATTTGTTTTCATCATTCATATTTCCAGATAAAGCTTTTTGGCATTTGTGGAACAGAAACACTTTTGTTTCAAACTTTTCTCTCAAAAATGGATTCTATGTTCTAGTATAAAATTTAAATCAAAACTGAAAGTAACAATCAAAACAAAGTTATTTTGTCAAAACAAAACAGTCAATTGATTGAAATGATTTTTTGTTTTTGTTTCACGGGCAGCTTTGCAATGCAGTGTTTAATTCAGCTGTGAAGCAAAAGCAGATTTGAGAGCCTGTAGTTACCCTGTAAAGCGGAAATGTTTGGTGGTGTTTGGGCTTTTCTAGGTGGCACTTAGAAAAATCCTTCATCAGAATTCTACTGAATCTGGGTTTTTTTTTTTAAAAAAAATCAATTAAATTGGTCTTTAAAAAAATGTACTAAATCTGTCCTATTCAATAAAAAGTGGTTTATAAATAAATTTGTGCTTAAAACAAATCTCAAAATGCATGAGGACCCTTCGACTGTGCTGAGGTTTTCTTGTATTGTTATAATGTGACTTTCTACCTCTGTAATAATCAGAAACTGTCTCTGCAGCTGTTTGTAGTTCTCCCCTGGAAATATATTCTGTGTTTTAGCTCAGCAGATTGGGAAGCCTCTGATACTATTTCAGCTCTCCTGGCTTTTTCTCTGTAGCCTGGTGATGGACCAAACATTTCAAATTCTGGGTGCCTATCTCAGTGCAATTGTTTGCGAAGTTAGCAAACAGTGGAATGTAATGATAGTGTGAGTATAAAGCATATACAGTTAATATTGGGGTACTCACTTCCATTTCATGCTTCTTAAGTTTGATTTAAAAGGGACCTTCCCTTAGCAGAGTGCTTTCCAGTTATTGTTTTGAGCCTTTCCTTGTCTTATATAACACCCAAAATATTCGGGTTTTTTTTTTCCTAATGCCTTGAAAGTTTTTCCTGTCCATTCTCACATAGTATCTGTAAACTTCAATAGTAAAGTTCTGGCAGCAGTCTTGTCCAGGGCCACAGTATGGTATATGCCTAGGAGGCATATTACTTAGATTATGTTTGAACTCTTCAACATTGGCCTAAATCAGTGGGAGCACCTTACAAAAGAAAACCATGAATCTAAGGGGAGTATTTTGGACAAATAGGGCAAGGGTGAAGGTTAAGAGGAAAGAACAACTTTATTGCGTGAAAAGCTAAAGCCGTCTGACTTTCTCTTACCACTGTAATGATCCTTATTTTTTGAACAAGGACCGAGGTACAAACCAGCTCTACTGATGTGCTATTTTGGCTATTCAGATCTCGCTTCCTTACATATTGCATATGTAATTGTGTATTATGTATTTCTTCCAGACAAAGTTATATTCCTTAAGACCCAACAGCACTGCAGCTTTTGTAAGTTAGGTGTAGAGCCGTTAATGTCCCATCACTGATTCCAGGAAAATTGTGGCTCTACAAACTTGGGAGTTCTCACTGTGATTGGAGATAAACACAAGATGACAAAGTAGTACAAACTGAAAAGCTTTTCCATTCGTTTGACTACCTAACCTTTTGTTTCTGTTCTTCAAACCTGGGTATTTTGTGATACAAAAAAGCTGCTTTAAAATAAACATATACTTGGACAGTAGTGTAGCTGGCCCAGTTACAGGCCTAGACAAGACAGGCAAGAAAACATGCTTTGTCCAACAGCTGTCTCCTGAATTCATCAGATTTTTCTTTATGTGACTAAACATGTAACCTGATGACCAATATAGGTTGAATTAAGTCATAAGAAGGCTGATTTAATCCATAAACACAGTTTTCAGTGACCTTGGACATGAAAAGCTGGGACTATTCATTTAAAAATATAAAAATGAAAGTTCCTCCACCTCAGAGCTCTACAAATAAATAAGTGAAACAGTTTATGTTGTGGGCATGCGCACAGTATTTTCTGCACACTAGTGGAGCGGCACACAGCAAAAAGATAATATAAGCAGTAAAATGTCCCAAGCAAACAGCAAGCATCTGTAGATCTTGCCTAGCTGGCTGATGCTGTCAGGACAGTTGTTTCTAGCTTACCATGCCATTAATGCTTTGCAAATGTATATGTGCATGCTGAGGGTTGGCCAGGAGTTAAACTGTCTTTATAATGGCTATATTCAGTTGCTGCATTGTGCCTAAATGCCTACAGACATGTAAGAGGACAGGAAACGTACTCAAGAAACTGCTAGCCCATGCAGGATTTAGTCTACCAGCTCTAGTCACAGGAGAGTGTAACATGCTATAAACAGGATGTAAAGAAACATTTATTTATAAAGGTGTTTGGGAAAATCCTGGGATGTATCTGAGGTGTTTGTTAGCTGTTACCTCAGGATTGGTAGCCTGTATCCCTTTTGTTGTGCTACTGCCTTTAGTAAATAACACATTAAGCTTAGAGATGCGGTTTAACTGGAAATTCTTTCCTGTTAGGGTGGTGAGGCACTGGAATGGGTTGCCCAAGGAAGTT
>JBAFWW010075995.1:0-24958 GCA_036873685.1 Agapornis canus | reverse complement strand
TGAACACTGCCAGGGATGGAGCATTCACAACCTCCCTGGGCAACCCATTCCAGTGTCTCACCATCCTAACAGGAAAGAATTTCTTCCTTATATTCAATCTCAACTTCCCCTGTTTAAATTTGAATCTGTTACCCCTTGTCCTAGGGACTACAGTCCCTAATGAAGAGTCCCTCCCCAGCATCCCTATAGGCCTATATGAAACTCAGCTGCATTTTATTTCTCAGCTATAAGAAACACAGCAGAATGCTAAGGAACAGATTTTATAATTCAAAATGAAATAGAATGTTCATAAAGGTAGAAATTGTTTTAGCAGTTACCATAATGACACAATACAACTATCGAGTGGATTGACAGCTTGGTGTATTTCTATATAGAAGCAGCTGATACGTTTGCTAAAGAAGTATTTCTTTTCTTTCATTAAATTTATTGTTGAAAGATTGCCACACTGGAAAAGAATTGACGTTGGTGATGCTGACACAGCTCAGACAGGGCATAAAGCAGAAATACCAATCATCAACTGATATTAAAAAGCTGAAATTTCTTAACTCACTTTTGACAATATTGGTGGGCAAAACAGTCAGAGCTTGCAGTTTTAAAAGGCTCAACAAAGTCTTATTTACTGCACTCTTTCTCAACCCTAACAGACTTACATCTTGCTCAAATCTATAATGCAGGTTTCCCTAAAATCTTTTTTGTTGTAAACATGCGCTATACTCACATCTCTGTTGGCACAGGGGCTGACACGTTCGGGTTTCTTGTGTCTGTGTGTTACAGAGGGAACAAGTTGCCCGAAGAAGCTTTGGCTGCCCCATCCCTTACACTGTTCAAGGTCATGTTGGAGGGGGCTTTGCGCAACCTGATCTAGTGGAAGGTGACCCTGCTTGTGGCAAAGGGCTGGAGGCAGATGACCCTTATGGTTCCACGCGACCCAAACCATTTTATGATTTTTACTGCTGTATGAAGTTAGGCACAGCAACCTGACAACGACAAATCAACCCGTAGACTTACGGGGAAAAGATGATTTATCCTCTATAACGCCTGAAGACAGAATCTCATCTTAGGAGTTTTACGATGAAGACTACTTTATCAATAATTACATGTAAGAAGTAGCCTACCTCTTCACTGCCCTCAGTTCCTTGAACATTATCTTCAATCTGAGTTTTCATATGTACTCCATTACTATCTTGCTTCAAATCCAAATGGAAAATGCCACATCCTGGTGACATATCTGGAGAATTCCCATGAGGAGCTGTTCGAGGTCTTGATGAAAATGTGAAAGTCTCTTTATTATTCACTTGGTGATCACCTGTTTCATTGCTGTGATGTTCAACTGAGGCATTCTTTGGCAAGGTTACATTACAGAAGGCTGAATCTTCAGCAGCTACAAACTGCTCTCTCCTATCCAATTGAACACCCTCAGTGAGGCTTCCTGGAAACACCCATTCATCTGAAACATAAAATGCCTATTTTAATGCCAAATATGCGAGTTGCATGTTACCCTGATCACTCATTTTCTCTGGGATTTGTACAGCAAAAGAAATTATTCTAATACAGAAACATTCTGCTTACAGCTGGAAGAGTGAGGAAGATGCAATGACAAAGATCAGGCTGCTTTCCAGGTGAGGCAAGTTTAAATCAGAACATTTTCAGATCACAGTTCAAAATATCCACAGGCTCTGATATACGACTTGCAAACCTACAATTTACAAATCTGAAACCATTTAATTGTTAAGATTGAAACTATTTAACTGAATTCCATTCTAGGGAAACATAATTTTATTAAATTTGGCTATTGATCTTTTCTTTTTCTTTAGACTTTTTGTGGTCAACATTTAAAAAGAAATCACACACAGCTGGTGGAAAGTTGATATTACAAACTGATGCTTCTTTCTCACTGAAATTCTACACTTTTCTTTATGTCCAGAGCCTGTGGTTTAAATCTCAATTTCAAACTATAGCTATAATGAAAAATAGTATGACATGAAAAATGAGTGAAGATCTCTATTTCGCCAAGTTTCCCTGAATACAGGCTGTACTAATCTACCAATTTTAAACCAACAATAAACTACAGAAAGGCATTTATAGATTGAGTGCCCCAGATAAACATGAAAAGGCCATTTTTATACTCTTATTGTTAACTTACATTTTTACTGTTTGGAATGATTGTATAGAAAAAAATGTCAATTTGATTGATTAAACCCAATTTCAAACAGCATCTGAGAAAAGCAGAATTGCTCAAGCATGCAATACTCCCTTATCTTCATTAAAGGTAGTGTGGTGTGGATTATTCACTATCTTGAGAAACTTTCTGGCTCCATAAAACAAAGTTACCACCAACTATATTAAAAAAGCCTCAATAAAAAATAACTAAAACCATAATAATGAAATAGCACTGCACTAATAAAATCCTTGCTGTTACAGAAGACAGGAAGTTTGTTATGGAATTCTAGTGTTTTTAGTTTTGTTAAAGAGAATTATCACTTCAGGCAGATTGAGGTGCTTTGAGGGGAAAAAAAAATGTCTCAGCTGCTATAAATGAAGGCTGAGACTTCATCTGATGATGTCTCATTTTTTGATGAGGGAGATGCTAGGAGAAATAGTTGTTTTCTCACTGGGTTGCTGTGATTTCCCCAGTTTACTAAAGATAGGTAGTAAAGCTGCCAAAATCCAATATTCTAACCAGCAGTTTGCACTAGGAACCAATGAAAAGTGGGGACCTGACACATAGATGGCTTACACCTACATGCTCCAGAAGAGACTTCAGTGTTCAGATGAAGACTTTTCAAGTAAACTCTTTTTATTTTAGGTAATCATGCTGCTTTAAAACAACCTAGTAGATTGTTGTCTACTGTATATAAAAAAGGCTATTTTGCAAGTATATAGAAATCTCACCTTGCTTTTAATAAAGACATGAAATATAAATATGTAAGTTATGTAATTTATTTTAGGAATGTGTTGGTCTAGTCTTTCCAAGAGCCTCAAAGACATTTGTGCTTTTAAGACATTCAAAACTTTTAAGAAACAACTTTCATTTGTATAGCTAGATGATTTTAAAGTCCTTTCCAACCCTAACTATTCTATGATTCTATGAAATGACCTTCTCTTCTGATCAATAGCTACAAGTTTCTCAAAGGAGGATAGTAGACCAGAATTGTCCTGTCTTTGATGACTCGAGATTCTTAGTCAGGCAACTGGAATTTTGTTTTGGATGCTAAATCTACAGTGTTTAAACTGTTTTTATTTTTTTCCCCAAGGCAACTATATTAAAATTTTCACCTTGCTGCATTCTTCAAAACAAAAAATATCTTCAAAATTTATTTTGCTAAAATGTTTTTCCTATCTCAGCACTCTATGATCTTCTAAACAGCCTGGCACCTACCTTTCAGCTTAATCTAGACACATTTTACCAGGTTTCAGCAGTGGCTTGAACAAGACCCAAGATGTATAACATATACTCCTTTAGTATTCAGAAGGCCTTTTCCCCATCATGAAATTAGGTTTGACATGTATCATTCTGTACTTGAGTTTTCAAATATGCACTAATAGCTCAGACCACTGTAATGAACTCTCTATGGTTATACACAAGCACTTCATGAGAACCTGCTAATTTTTATGCACAAAATGAATGAGTAGGGAGAAATTACTTCATATTTATTTATGGCCTATTGACCTAATAACAACCAGCTTCCCCCACTGCTTCACCTTTCTATTCTCAGTTTAGAATGCCGTCTAATGCAGTTGTTGCTGTTTATTTTGCAGAGGTCATTACAGATAAAATTTTGTAATGAATTCTGAAGCAAAAAAAAAGGTGTCAAATCACTTGGGGTCTGAGATTTTTAAGTCAATTTTGAACAAAGTACCAAAATACAAAAGAAAAAATCTTAGGTAACAGTTTTTGACACGTGTTCAGAGAAGAGGAACCAATCAGATGCTTAAACACCTGCCTCCTACTAGCTCTGCCCCAGACATCCAAAAACTTCTCACACAGCACTTTGCACCCCATTGTGAGTAAAAGTAATGTCTTTACTCAGATCTAATGCACTACAGAAATAATACAAAACATTCAGCCTGAGTATTCAGGTTGTTTAGTCTAACATCTGTAAAGAGCACTTGTTTCAAGAGATGTTTCCAAGATACATACTTGGGTTAGTAATAGGTTAATTGCAAGTATTAGTTTGTATGCCACAGTACTTAATGAAATATGCAGGGGAAGACAGAAAAGTCTGTAAGGCTTTAAGATGGCATTTTATGCTGTGAAGTTTAGCAATTTCTGCAATCCGTAGTCAGTGTAGCATTCTGTTAATAGCCTTCAAGTGAAAGATGGGGGAAGTTTTGGACCAAACCAAATCCTATTATCTCTCTACCACAAACTATACTGGATTTTCTTTTTAACTCAGTGCTTCTATATCAATTGTAATGAATGATTTGGAGTATCTTAGCAAAATATGCAAACTACTATATAATCACAATACTGCAGCAAACAAGATAAATGCAAGAATGATCACCTAAACATCTAATTAGTTCTTCGACATAGTGAGACTTAGGCTAAAGCTTCTAATTACAGCCTAACATTTTAATGAGGGTTTCAGCACTGCCTACATAAGACTGACAAACTATAAACAGTGCTCACTCATTTTATTTTATCCCTTGCTTTAAAACAATTTACCTTGGTAAAGGTACTGCACACCTGCCCCAGAAGACATGCTGAACTGAGGTCTATAATAAATCTAAAAGATACTATTATCAATAGCAGGGACTAACCTCTAAGATAATCAGAACCTTAATCAGAGGTTAACAATGACTAACCTCTAATGTAATCACTTATGAAAGCTCCACTATCCCCATGAAATTTGTACTAATATTTACTCACAGTTCTTGTTGACAGAACTTGTTTTGAACACAGTATAAGTGGGGAGCCAGAGACCACATAGGCTTGATTTTGCTTGGGGAATGTGGTTTTGTGCCACTGACTTATCACAGGCATATGCGCATTAGCACTTTGTCACAAGTTGGACTTGATGATCTTAAAGGTCTTTTCCAACCAAGTTGATCTATGATTCTAAGCAGCAGGACTATGCTTTTGGCTAATTCATCACCATTGAACAAGGCTTGTGGCTTGCTGACTACAAGGCAAGATCAGTTGCTGGGAGTTTCCCGACTAGAACATCAGTCCTGGGGTTTATGGGGTTACAACAGCTTTCATTCTCATAAACACAAGCAGTAAAAAAAACCAACGCTAACAGCAAGTATGGATTACTGACATTGTCCCGGTACACAATTCCTTCTAAACATCCCAAAGATTAAACAAAATGGAAATAACCCACAATATGAAGGAAAATTTCTTTGGCTTACAAAGGCTATGCCTTTTAATGGAAACTAACATTACTTTTTCATAAGGTTAATGTACTTTCCAGGCATATACAAAGAAGGTTGACACTATGACAAAAAATATCCACACCTTTTGGCAGATAGGTGTGAAAGGGAAATACACCATAAGCTGATCTGTCCTTCTGTGGGAAAAAAAAGTAATTTCACCACTGAACTTTGAAAACAAAACCAAACCCCCTGGTATTACACATATACCATAACTAATATCCTAAACTCTTATCTGGGACAAGTAAAATTTCTCATATATGTGCGGTTTGAGTCTTTAGTGTTAAATTTAATAGGGATTTAAAGAATAAATTATTTCTAGTTCTTTCCCTTTAATCAAGAGAGCATGGAATTTTTCTTTTCTTATTCATTCACTGCTCTGGCACTCTGCTTAATCCTGCAAATCCTTATCAATGCTTAAAAGCAATTCTCTCACAAGGTGTTTGATTTCCATAATCCTCCACAACACATATATTTATATATTCTATTAACTGCTTCTGGGTCCTCTGAAATTTATAACAGATAGTCAGTCCTCCACACCACACACAACTTTAATATAAAATAACATAAAACGAGCACCATACCACTGGTTATTTTCCATGTGGCTTCTGCTATATCTTTTAAAGATAATCTTCTATGACTATTCTTGTCTGCTGATGGTTCTTGTGGTGAGTCAAGCTGAAAATCTACTCTTCCACTCTCAGAGGTATCCTGAGTCTGAATTGCAGGGTCTGAAATACAACCCAGAAGCTTATGAAATACCTGTGAACATGCATATTGTGTGCTTTTCTTACTTCAGGCACGAAGAAACAGCATTTGCAGCTTTGTCCTGGGATACAAACATCCTCCAAACAGCACAGGAATCTTGTAGGGCAGCAGGAATATGACAGTCACGGGAAAGTAAAAATTTAACACTAGGCTTACAAGAAAGGCAAACCACAGCAGTTATAAAAAAGGCTTGCAGAAGTCTGCAAAATAATCAAGAGTCACTGCAGCACCTCAGTTGCATACACAGGATGAAGCAAAAGAAGATGTGAACAACCTGCGGCTACTGCCACAGGGCTGTAATCCCTGGCTCAAACACTCACAACTACCTGCAGAAAGAACAAGCATTTACGCAACCTCATGAAGGAGAATAACCTATGATTTAATATAAATGTCTCCAGTAATTAACAAGGTAAGATAAAGGATATGAAAAACAAAGAATTAAGTCTTACACTCTGCAGTCAGAACCATGCAAAATCTCTGGCAGCTTGTGAACTCTACAATATTCTTCACTTTATGCTCTTACCATGTTGACATATATCTTTAGTTGTTTGGTGAATATTTCTTTTGACTTCTTGATCTAAAGAATCATTGCACAGTGAGAACAACAGCTCCAGTCTCTCAGTGTCTTGTATGGATTCAGCTCCTTTTCCCTTGCCTTGAAATCGGCAAGATTTGTTACTTTTGCTACTGCAGGTCCTTGTTACCTTGAAAGACATGATTTTCTTAATGAAAGTCAAAAATGTAACAGCTTTCAAAATACTCACCGGTAAACAGACATTTTAAATTAAGCTTATTTGAAAAATAAAATATTTCCAAATATTTATTTATTTATTTATTAAAGCATGAGTTTTCAGGAAAGTGAAATTAAGAGTTTCTGCTCTGCATCACAGCTCTCATAAGGAAAACTATTTACACACACATAAACTCCATCAGGCTGACAATAAATTCAGAAAAGTAAGAATGATAAGAAATCAGTGATTTCAGTAGGAAGAGAACTCTGCAGGCGTAATGCTGAAAACAGATCAGCCTTTTCCATGTAAGTTTTGTCATCTTTGAAAGTACCGAAATTCCACAGTCTCCATGTGATGCTGTTCCAGTATTGAACCATGCTATTGTTAAATCCAGTCAGAGCTTCCCTGCAAATTAGAGACTCTTGTCTCTCCACTGCACATCTTAGAAAATTCTGACCTGTCTTCCCTTCAACCCTGCATTAGTTGAAAATAGGAACGAGATTGTCCTGTAGCCTTCTCTTCTGTGGGCTGAACAAACCCATGCCACGTGCTGTAGCCACCCAAGCCCACTTGCCCTCCACTGGATGTTACAGTATCTCTTATTCTGGCGATCCACAGTCAAACACAATACTCTGGGGACATAATCCCACAGCTCTTAAAAAACCCTGTAGTGTGACTCCTCTGCTTGTCATCTCTTCCTTTATAAAAGTGCCAGCAGTTCTGTCATTATTTAAGCTTTCTTACCTCTCCAGATACCCTTGTACTGGCTCTTCTGTTTGAAGATGGAGGTGGCCCAAAGATCTTTGATCCAAATGCAATATGCGATACATCTCGAGTTTTACCTGTGTGCATATTGCGTTGTCCTCTATTAATTGAGCTACCTAAGAAAAATAATAGTTTTATAAAAATTACAGTACTTACAAAGAATGAATATGAATTTCCTCAAATTAACTGGAAGAAAATAATTATAATTACTAAACATCTATAAAAGTTACATTCCTTTATAGCACAATCCCTAGCAATATGCGGGAATAGCAAATGCACATTTTATAGGAGCGTTTCAACATACAAGCTTTCTCTAAAATGGGGCTATTTATAACAAAAAATTTATTTGCATGATTTCTTTAGAAGTAATGAAACTGTAATTTTTGACAGGAAGAAAAAACAACTCTGATTAATAAATAACAGAATAAATAAATAATAAGACACAAAAGATTAAGCAAGATTCAAGGTATCGCTCACAGCTCAGAGGAGAACTATCCACATTGTTTGCTTTATGAAATCACTGAATCACTCTATTACCAGGGCTGACCTCTAATATTGCAAACACACTTTATTCCTGTTAAAACCTTCAACACTTTTCATGATTTTTTTTCTGTTTAACACACAGATGCATTTTGAGAATTAGTTTCAAGCACAGAAAACTCCAACCACTCTGGACAACAAACATAAAGTAAACATGGAACACAGGTGTATGTTCCAAAAGAAGGGAAGAACATAGAAAGGATTACACATTCATTTTATCACACGGATGCAGAACTTCATCTAATATCTGGTTTCCTCTTTTTTAATACTCTCAAGATTGTCACTGAATTCTCCTTTCCAGAGCTGATAAAAAGGGTAACCTCACATTAATTTATAATGCCTGAAGATTTTTTCTTGCGATAACTTCAGTGTTAAATTGCTATCTCACTTTAGAGATCTGACACCTCCACAAAGCGGTAAAGTAGAAATAAAACTTTCTGTTGATTCTCCTAAGAATTTTTCATACACTTATTTAATCTTCAAGATTAGCTTTATTTTCTGTGTCATCAAAGAAATGAAAAAGATATCACGCATTAGCCACTAAATATCATTATTTACTGTACTAATAAGCACTTTCTTCCATTACCTTCTTGGTGGCATGGTTTAGTGTGAGGAGTCCCTGCTTATGGCAGCAGGGTTGGAACTATATCTTAAGGTCCTTTCCAACCCTAACTATTCTATGATTCTATGATGTGACATTTGGTTGCAGCTAACAACTGCCATTTCATAAAGATGACTATCTTGGTTTAACATCAATTCATTTAATTTGCTGACTACCTTGGGATGTTCTTAGCTCCAATTATAAAAGCTGATTTGCATGAAATTCTTTCTTTATGAACACATTAACTGACTGCAATTAATTACCTACATCTACCTATAACAGAGTGTTGATGGCATAATGAAGTATGTGCCATTAAAAGTTGATACTAAAGATAATTCAGTCATTTGATTATCAAAGAAACAAAGTTTAGTAGATAAAAAGAACATTTCCCAATTAAAATGTACTTAAATATACCAAAGCTTCCATTTTCAAGGACTTAAAATTGTTCTTAAAATTGGATTAAGAATAAGGATTAAACTGAAGGCATTTCCTTTTCATGCAGGTCAAAGATGCTACTGTTAATTATTTTACTACATATATGTAAAAGCTATAGATCTCTCTAGTCTGGACAATAAAACCTGAGCTGTGTTTTAAATGAACATTCATTATTCTGTTTAGATCTATCATTTACACTATTGTACTCATTTAAGTTTTATAGTCCATTCTATTTTGACAATCCAGACAAGAAGCATTGATTTTTGAATACAGACACTCAGAAACGGAATTCCAGAGTTTCCTCTGCTATATCAAAAGCAAACTTAGAATCCAACTTCACAACAGAAATTTGGCTTTACTGTTTGTAGGGCAATAATACTCTAAAAATAGTTGCTCCTAGGATTACAAAAATGGCATCTGCATGTTAAGAAAAGCTGAGTGCAATTTATGTAAGTAAATGTATGAAGGGTCTTAATCTCTGCAAAAGTTTAAATCCCCTGTTATTAATTTCAGCTGCTATGCTGCCTTTACTAATGAAGTATATAAAGAGAAAGCAAAAGTTAACAACTTAAACCAGCATCAGCATGGTAGCTTAGGGGGGATGATAAAATCTTTATGAGCTGTTTTTTTCTGTATTCTGGTAAAAGCAGAAGGAGTTTAAAACATTTTCTTAGGCTTTTCGTATTATCCAGGTTGTTCTCAAAATATACTTTTTCAAAGTTTATTTTAATTTAGAGTTTCATGAGATGCTACACCTTAAATACTATTGTTGGCTGTGACAGTCTTGTCTTTTACAGTATTAAACTTCACCAGTAGTCACTGTTCCCTATAATTCATGTTATTCCTTTGGTCAATACTATTTCCAGAGCATTTTCACAGAAATGGTGGAAATTATTATTTACTGAATTCAAACACTGAAGATGAGAATCATCAAGACCAAAAAAATACTGAACACAGTGGAATAAAAATGCATCTTCCTTACCTACAGCACTGCTTCTAACATTGCCTACAATGACTAAGATGTATTGGAAATGGATTCTGAAATGAATTTGCTTGTTCAGATCCACTTCTAAGCTACTCCAGACTTACTTCATTCTCTAAAGATGTTCTAGTGTTTTGTATGGTCAATCTGCGCCTCATAAAAGATGATATATTAAAAACTTCAGTAAGACATTGCAATTATTCTGTGGGCCAAATTGAAGGCTTAGCCTTGTGTAGTAGAAGCCAATAGTAACGTAACAAAAGTACAGAAGAAAGAGGTTGCCTATAAAGAAAGAGTTCACCTATGTATTTTTCTAAGCTCTAGCAGTGAGTTGTTTATGTACTTCTCAAGTTTAAGCTGAAAATATCAATTCAGTGTTTTGAAAGGGGTAAAATTATTAGTTCCCCATGAAGCACAATGGAGCATACAAAATATTCTCATCTTAAAATCCATTAAAACCCACTTTTTTAAGAAGTCCTTGCACATATTTTGGATATTTACTGTTGCAAATGGATCTACAGAATAACTTAAATAAAAAGGAAAAGCACAGATGAGTTACATGCAACTAGATTTACAAAAAAAGTAATATCCTGGGAGTGAAGAAATTATTTTTTTTATATATGTTTAGAATTCTAATGAATGAAGTGATGAAAATGATGGGTTTCTTTCAACACTGATTTATTAGAAGTGTTCAGGCAGCACACAGATCTCAAACCATCAGACAGATGTGCCTATGCTCATGTTAGTATACCTATGCTGGAGCTGCCATACTTCGTTAGGCACTGGAACTCTTACCGTGCATTTTCGCAGAAAAACCCACACTATTTGTACACATATAGTATAGATCATATTCACAGTATTTTAATACAACAGAATACCTGTTTCTTGCAGTCTTCCTGAATGTGTCCTGCATTTTATTTCTGAGTTGTGAATTTTAGTCAGGTTCAGCAATTGTGTAACTTGTGGCACATCTTTATTTAGCTGGCAGGTTACAGGAATAATATCTTTGGGCTCACATGGTGTAACTGGAACACCACACATAGCTAGAATCAAAAAACATGAACTTTACTTCACTCAGATGACACAACAGAATTAACTTCGACTTAGGTTATTTGTTAGGTTCCATATGTTTCAGTTCATACGGTTGTAACTATTTAATAGGTTACACCAATTTGAAAATGTTGCTGCAATTTTCACTTTTAAGACAGTATGTAAGTTTCTAAATAACAGCGCGGGTTTAGTCTGGAGAAGAGAAGGCTCAGGGGAGACCTTCTCACCCTGTACATCCCCCTGACAGGAGGATGTAGCAAAGTGCAGGTTGGTCTCCTTCTCCCAAGTAAGAAGTGTTAGAACCAGAGGAAACGGCCTCAAGTTTTCCAAGGGAGGTTTAGACAGGATATCAGGAAAAACTTGTTCACTGAAAGGTTTGTCAAGCATGGAAACAGGCTGCCCAGGGAAGCAGTGGTTTCACTATCCCTGCAGGTATTTAAAAAACATGTACATGTGGACTTGGCAGTGCTGGGTTAACAGCTGGACTTGATCTTAAAGGTCTTTTCCAATGATTCTATGACTTGCCTAGATAAGAAAATAAGCATACAGAAAATACTAATGCTCACCAGCTGTGCAATTATCACAGAATTGATAATCCAGTAATTAAAACTGCAATATTTTACCATGCACACAGTTCATTAAAGCTGTCTACTCATTATGTTAACTACATTTTGGAATTTTGGAACTCATTTAGAACGTTAACGCACATTTCAAAAACTGTTCAGAATGGAAGAGAGAAAAGCATGCACCAACAGAATTAAATTAAATGAAAGCCAGTGAGCTCTCTAACTGCAGTTTCTGCTGAGAATTTGCCAGATTCTCTTTGCAGCCATTTTTTGAAGTAATTTTTCTTTTCCAACCTCACCAACAAAGAGGAGGAATTACAATGATCACATACTCTCCCTTATTTAGGTGTTCCAGATGGAAGATACTTTTTGTTATACTTACAATACTGCTAACTATCTATCCTTCAGAAGCCAGAAGCCTTTTTTCAGGTGTACTCTTTCAAAACCACAAAATGAAAATTTGAGCGAAACTGAAGCTGAGCCATACCTAGGGCTCCTCTAAAATAAGAAAATGCCAGCTGTGCTTTTTCAATTCTTCCTCAATTACCGCAACTATCAGTGAGGAATGAAACCCTCCCTTGGAAAACAGTATTCAGGATAATGCCCCTGGTCTGGAGACTGGTCAAATTTTGACCAATATCCTGCTCTATTACAAATATAATATCTCATTCTTCAGGTCACCACCAATATTACAGTCCCAATGAACACGGACGTGTTAGGATAAATTGACTAAAAATCTCAGAGAGGCATTTATCATAGCTTCATAGTTCTGTTTCTTGTAGTACTGTTTTGTTACAGCTTTGTCTTGGATTATTGAAAGAAGAAATTTTCATCAGCTGCTAATGTCCAAAACTAAGAAGAAAACCAGCAAATGCTGCTAAGCTCTTCCTTTCAGACACTTTTCTTGGCCAAACCCATGTTTCTATCAGCATAATATACCTCATTAAAACAAGCTCTCTTCTTGATAAATCTTGCCAGAATTTCTTCAACAAAATACTTCTAAGGAAATCAATGTTTAAAAAGAGGAGTACACATACATTTAACTAGTTGCCTAAAGCCCAACACTAGCAGATTCAATATGCTGTGCTACCACTTCAGTTTTCATGAAATCATGCAATCTTTCAAACTGCCAATCTGATGACTAAGAAGCTTTTGATTTTATAATATAAACAGTTATGATTAAGACTACATAGTAATTATAACACACCATCTTTCTCAGTTGTATCTTGAGGCTTGGATTTTAAAGTGAAGACCTTTCTCAGTTTACAGTTAGCTGAAATACTAATTCCATCCAAAGACTGGAAGGCAGCTCCTCTGAATATTTCACTGGTGAATCCTACCAAGTCAATACACATATTGCACCACTAGAAAAGAGAAAAAATATTCTTTAATAAAAGGCAAACATTAATCATTGCAGAAGTGTTTCAGTGTAGAGTTCTCAATAAACAACGTCCCTGTTAAGTATTAGATTTTCACAAGTTGCAATTAACAGTGCACATTTTGATAACAGAAAATATATTGCTATATTTGCACGTACAGCTACTACTTTATACAAATCAGTATACATAACCTAGCAACTGACAGCCCAACTAGCACATCTACAATATGCTTTGCAGCTGACTTGTAAGAAAATATATTCATTGAAGGTTTTCTGGGGAAAAGAAGTTGTTATTCAGTATCATTTCATAAGTTAAAGTCACTGCAGCTTAAGTGCCCCAGAGGCTAGAGTTGGAGATTCTTTGATGATTTGTTTCTGAGACTCATAAAAAAGACCTCTCCAAAGCTTGCACCCCTTCCACACTGAAAAATATCAGGAAAATGTATATTATGAACAAAAGAGACCTCAGGGTATCACAACATCTTAAAACTACTTCTTGTGTATACAGCAAGTTAAGCTATTTAATCACTGAAAGCAGCATACTCCTTCCTTTAAGGAAAAGCAACAATAAAACCTCAGATAACTATGTAAAAGAGACAGATATGTATTGAGATATACTAAGAAATACAGACCTAGTCTTCAAGGTTGCTCAAGCATTAAAGTTATTAAAATATTTTGTCATTAGAACTGATCAGAACATTCAGATGGATCTCTGATTAATGTTTTATTATCTAAATTAAAACACAAACCTGAAGTCCATATTCTGATTGACTTTAACGTGGTATACATTAATGTATACTTTAGTCCTGAAACATCTGTGCTAGTATGGCACCAAGGCCAACTAAATTAAATTATACAGAAGAAAAAATCATTTCACTGTAGTGGATCTTGAACTTCAGGGGTATGATCTGATGTATATTAATTTATAAAAAATCCAACCACAAAAAAAAATCTAGCAAATTATCACAACTGCCTCCACCAGAACTGCTCTAAAAGAAGTCATAACTTCAGAATTATTTTGCAAAATATTCTTTCTCATGTCTAGGGTTAAATCCAGATCTGCTTAGTACAGTAGGTGTTATCTAGTTTTCTTGGTGCATACTTATATGTGTAAAATAGTTAAGCTACTCTCATCTCCACATGATTTGCTAAAGCAGTATTTGAGGCTTGAGCCTTTACAAGGTTATATTGTAACCATCAGATTTTGTATTCTGACAGCTATTATCTTACGTTGTGGCTGGGTGTGGAAGAGTAGAACAGGTAGATGAGGATGGCTGTGAGCTTATTTTTATTAGTTTGTCATACACATTGTTTTATATGTGCCAAAATCTGTAAGAACCTGAAGTACAGGAAAGTAGCCATCAGCTACAGTCTACCTGCAGCTCCAGCAAGTGTAATAGAAGCTCACTACTACATGGTAAGGTACACATGAAAAGGAGTACTATAATGAAGAAGTATCAGGAACACAGAGAAATTACAGAGGCTGAATAGATGGCAGAAGTAAGGAACAAACACATCACAAACAACATTCATCTTGGAAAATGGGAATGAACTCCTATGTCAGAAGAAGTGTAAAAAAGTAGTAGTATTAAGCAGCTGTGATACTACCCAGTAGAGGGGACATATACACCTATATTGAATGAGCAGGAACTGAATTATAAACCAAACAGTAATTTCAACAGGTCTATAAATTTCCATAATATGTTTCTGGTGAAAAAAACCTGTGCTCAACCACAGTCCAAGACATATTCCCAAGGTACTTACTATTCTGCGCTTCATTGTAAGCAGCGGAATTTTTGCATGCAGAGGGGTTACAGACAACTCCTTGTGGACTGTTGATAAATACAATCTTCTTTTAATATTTTCTAAATCAGTTATCCTATAAAAGAAATAGCAGGAGAGAACAGAACAGATGTTTGTCAATTCAGTAATCCAGTATCTTTGGCTAAGATATCTTTTTATCATAAACACATCTATTCATACACAGAACCTTTGTGTCAGTGACAGCAAATACAGAATTTGAGAATTCCTGCTTTTACAAGATGAGTAATAAGATTTCTTTCTCCAATTCAAAATTGGTGGCTATGTTCTTGCACATAGAAAATCACTTTACATGCTAATTTTATTTCAACAGTCTACACTCTTTGCTAGCTTTCCACAGCCCTTCAGACTATGAAAGAATTCAATTTGTATGAATTGAGAACCCAGTAGCCTTTAATAATTGCACTTGTTTCTGCCCCTTAAGCTCATGTTATCTTGGGACACACTGTCACACACTAACTAGGAAAACATTATTTCCTTTCTTTTCCTAAAACTGTCTCTGTCATTTCACATAGACTCTTGTCAGCTGAAAGACAGAGGCACTAGACATTGTCTGATTCACTTTTTGAGCACATCTCTTCAAATGTGAATTATATTACTGAAGTTTATTACTCACTATTCAGGTCATCTGACAATGACACCAAGGACATTTCTAACAGATACAGACCACAGCCGTGCTCACAAAGATTAGGTTTCCTTTAAATCGATAAAGAGGCTCATTTTTATGTTCTGTTTCATTCAAGTCTTGTGAGCAGCCGTACTGAGTTCAGCTGGCATAGAGGGAAATTTCTTCAAAGTAATTTATACAGAGCTGTGTTTTAGATTTGTGTTGAAAACCATGTTGGTAGCATAAATGTGTTTTCATTATTGCTGAGCAGAGCTTACACAGCATCAAGGCCTTCTCTGCTTCTTATACTGCCCTGCCAGCAAGGAGGCTGGGGGGTACAAGAAGTGAGAACAGTGCTGTGAGTGACTTAGCTGCCTATTGGGGTTAAACCACAACAGTAGCATGACTTTGATATCCCCCAGAAGTTCTACCTCATTATACCAGAGAACAGACATTATTTTAGAGGCTGCAATCTGTTTGGGGAAGTAATGATTAATTTACCTATTATTTTTGAACAAAACTCTTTCTAACAGATGGGTATTCCTCTGTAATTAGCAGCCCCTTTGAGAAGATGACAAATTATTACAATAAACTTTCTGTCACTAGTTAGTGTTGTTAGAGATACTCGTAATGATTATATTTAAATGGTGGGGTTTACTTTGAAATTGTGAGAAAGCCCTGTAGATTTTTTTATTATTGAAGACACTTTTTCATTAGTAAGGACTATTTGTAGCTTAGGTAGTGAAATGTTACCACCCAAAATCTGCAGACAAACACCCTAAAATCTTCTTAGGTTTCCTTAGGTCAGCTTAGGAGGGCATTAACTCCAGAGCAAGTTACATACTTGAGCTATTCTGGTAATTCAAGAGCTCAACCAAAGGCAGCATAAAATACACTGCAAGTATGCAAAGACCAAAAAGTTCTACTAGCACACATAATAATGATACAGGAGCACCTTCTTGTTTCCCCACAGTCATTAAGATCACCATGCATATCAAACAAAGCCCATCAGGCTTCCAGAACTTCTTGATTCTTTCCTCTCCCCTGAAGATCATCCAATGTTTAATCTGTCAATCTTCATAAGATGGGTGGGCAAATAAAAACACAGTGGAGGAATCTACTAGCTGTTTCACTTTGCAAGACTAGCAGTTAGTCTAGTCACATGCACTTCAAAGGCAAAAAGTTCACTGGTGTGTCAGGGGAAGAACATTACATCCTCACCACTGCTATCATTTGATATAGCAGACTTCAGACTGATCTGCACGTATTTATGGATGTATGAGTAATACCATCAAGCCCTTGACAAGTTATCTCATCAGAAGATCTCAATGTGTCTTACATGGTGGACTTGATCTTATTTTTCAAGACTTAGTTCCATTCATCACTTTGCTTCTCATATTCCCTTTGATGGAAAACCTGTGAATGTAGTTTTCAGAAATCTCCACTCTGTCTAAACCTTGAAATGAGATTAAGGTAATAAAGAACTCTAAAGAACTGAAGTAGTGGTTGCTTTAAATCCTTAAGTCTCTTTGCTATGTATCCTTAGGAACCACACAGTTTTAATAACCTGAGTGTTGAAGCACAAATACTATTCCTGCTGAATCTCAAGCTGTGTAATTCTCAATGTAGAATGTTGCTTTAGATGATGCTACAACAGAGAGGTAGGTGCCTAGACTGAAGTCATAAATATCTCCAAACAACTGGCAATAAAAACTTCAATTCACTTCATAACATTAGTTCAGTATGTTTAAATTTTATTATTTATATTTATATTAATAGTTTTATCTTTCTCTCTCCTGAAAAATGTTAGGTACCTCAGCAATCAAAATGCCATTAGCAAATGTACAGCTCAGTTACATTGCAAAGTGCAGTGCAGTACTGAGCACTTTCATTTAGATAAAAATACAAACATTTATATCCAACTCTGTCATGTAAGTCTAAAATAAGATGGTTTTTTGATGGGATGTGTGCTATAAAGAAGCAGCAAACCTGAGATATATAGTTACAATCAAACCTAAAGAGGTTTAAGATTTATGCTAATAACTACATTTAAAACAATAAAGATACTTAATACAGGCCAGGTAAAAGTAGGTGAAACATTTGAAGAACTGGCAAAATTGGAAAAAGATGGTCTTAAAATTCTGTAAAATCATTTACTTCCTGGGAAAAGAGTTGGTGTAACTTTCAGACTTCAGTTACATTGCTGCTTGGAAAAGAAACCAAGGGGCTGATGCAATTCTCTTCTGAAATAATTCAGACAACAGGACCATTAGAACTCCCACTTGTAAAACGATACAAGAATACTTGTGGTGAAACTCAACTTTTTCCAGTTATCAAAAAGCACAACCTATGCTAAACCTACAAAGGCAAGAAACATCTGAAGCACACATCTTGATTTTCAAAGATGTACTAAAAAAACTATATAGGAGTTAAAGTATTTTTATTATGCCTGTGCTTGAGTATTTAAGGGTCAAACATGTGATAGAAAAGTAACAAGATCATGTTGAGAAAAATGTCAACAGGAAAATCAACCTCATTTATAATAACATTCCTGTGATCAGCAGGTGCATAACTCTCCCAGCTATGGTCATTAACTGCATTCATTTCACACTTAACGTCTACATTTGCAAGCCATTTGAAAGCAAAATTACCTTCCAATTCCATTTTCAATTTTATTTTATATTTTCAGCTTTAATTGACTATTCTCCTTACAATGGTAACTATACTGAGATTGCAAGTAAATGGTAGCAACTACCCAAGAGTACAAACTCATCTTCTCAGATTACCTATTCACTTTGCTTCTGTTCACCATTTGTTAATGTTCAATTCAAGGTTTAAAATGAACTTAGAAAAAATTATGCTGGACTACTAAAAAGATGCTTCATTTATCAGGCTTATTCTTAAAATAGGAGTATTTGCCTCTTTATAAATGACTTAAACTGGAAGTTTACCAAACATGAAAGCAGGTATTTTGTTGATGTTGCAAAGCAAAGGGCAACTCACATACAATTTGTTATTAATGGAAATCAATTTGTGTCCTGGTCAAAATCCAGATAAAGTCCTCTGCTAAAGCTTAACTATTAGTATGCTAGTATATTAATGTACTTAGCAACTGTAGTACTACTGTCTCCGTAAGTAGCATGTGCCTCAGAAAATTATATAGTATCATCTCCATTTCCATTTTAAAACATAGGAAGCCAAAGAAATAGCAATGGTCAGCTGATCTGTCATATTTGCAGATTCTTAAGAGTGCAATATCTTTCTTTTTGGATATCTGTTACCTGAATTACCACCCATGTTGTGTCGGTACTCTAATGAAAGTGCTGACTGCAAGAGTTATTAACAAATGCTTGCTTTAACATGCATGTTAATGTCCTTTGCAAGCTACGGAATTTAACATAACCTAATACTTTTCAGAATGTTTCTGTATTTCACTCCTGCTTCACAAAGAATTCAAGGAGCCCATGCTAGTAAACATCAGAATTTCAAATAATCCCTCCAGCTACATCAGTTCAATGAAGTTTACCTTCAGTCGCTATCTAAAATTTTCATACACTGTTAGAAGTAAGACAGAATTAGCATCTCTATCCTACTTCTAATTTTAAAAGGTTGGTCTAAGTTTTGCAAAATTAATTTTATTGTTCTATATCTGAAAACATGCTGGGTCTTTAGATTAATATGAATAATTTATTGTATCTCTGTCAGCAAAGCTAAAACTATGACTACGATAGCATGTAGTTCACAAATTCAAGCTATTACCGTGCCTATGAATAAATTAGCTATGCATGTAAAATCCAGTATGTACTGGTTATCAAAAAACTGGACAATAATTAACTTGTATTTACAGAAGAAACTGACTGAAAAAAGGAAATACAGTACAACTATCTACATTCTGCAGCACTGCTGACAAGCCTTGCAATAAATTTTCTTATCAACAACTACTTTAGGAACACAAACATTTTAAGCCCTTTCCCCCCTGCAGTCTCCTGTATACATAACTAGCGAAACTTTGACAGAAAACTTCTTAAACCTTATCAAGTATGTTCCAGAGTTTGAAACTCCACAGCGTTCCTGTTTATTCAATAAATCAAAAGCATCTCTGAGTTATAAACCCACTAAGCGTCTATGTACGATCAAAACCACCACTCCTCACAGTGCAAAAAGGAGCTACAACTGTGGTTTCAGGGTATGCTAATTCTGAGACGTCATTCCAAAGAGAGGTAGGAAAATGCCAGTTTTTCAAAACAATGCCTACCAACTGAGTTTGGTTATTCTGAAGATTTCTGAAAATTCTTCTGCCTTGCAAAACATGCATGTGAACAAAAAGCAAGCACCTGCCTTAATCAGGATGAATTTCAAAAAGAAAAAAAAACTCCCTAAACTAAATTAGGTTTAAAATACAAAGTCATACCTTTAAATTACAGACTAAACCCTGTATGTGGGGGTGCCAGAACAGTCTGAGGGTGGATTGTCTGGAAAGCATCTTTGTACAAAATGACCTCAGGGTCCCAGTCACTGGTGGAGAACAAGTTGACCCTGAGTCAGCAATGCACATCTCCAGAATAGAGGATCAAGAGCACCCTGGGGTGCACATGGAAAAGCATTGCCAGCAAACCCAGGGCAGCAACCCTTCCTCACTACTCAGCCCTGGTAAGACCACAGCAGGAGCGTTGGGTCCAGTACTCAGCTCTATGACAGAAGAGACAGGCATACTGCTGCAAGTCCAGAGCAAGATAATGAAGATTAAGAGACCGGAACATCTGACTTAGGAGAGGTTCAGTGAGCTGAACAGGGAGTTTCAGTTTAGCCTTGAGAAGGTTCAAGGGGATTTCACTAACGTGTATAAATCCCTGATGGGAGGGAGTAAAGACTGAGCCAGACTCTCCTCAGCAGTATTGAAAGAATGGTTAAGAGGCAATGTTCAGAAACTGAAATATTCTCTGGTGGTGATATGTGGTAAATAATTTATCCTTCAAAGACTCTATCAATGTTCAGATTCTAAATTCATGTCAAAAATAAAGCATGCTACAGAGGAATGTATGATTTTACCAACATGATGTAAGTTATAAATGCCCACTAACTAACAAACCACCAAGACTTAAAACCCTGCATGAATTGTTACAAATCCAATGAGGAATTTTAATAATTGAGTCAATTCATGCTAGCATATTTGTTAAAATAACAAAACATTCCAAATAACTCTACTTGCACAAAGGTACAGAAGATAACAGAACTACCCAGCAACATCAAACAGCATACCATCCTGACTTAATGAAATAGATCATTCACGTTATAATGACCACCACAGGGTTTCCAATGGCCTAGTGTTTCTTTTGTTAATCCAGATCTTAGTTGTTCTGCTGGTTACAAAACTGAGTTGTGTTGGTTACTAACAACTGGGGGGCAGATTGCTGTCCAAGACCGACAATAACCCAAGCTCCCATTCATGATTTTTAGTTTGTTCTGTCTTCAAAGGAATGTCAGTATTTAAAACATCCAAGAAATAACAACCTCATTAGCTTAATTCCTTATTGACCTGATAAATCACCATGCTTTAATTTAAAGTCTGCTACCACAATTAACGGCTACAAACAGGCACTAAGTATTCAAGGAAATTTTATGCACCTTACAGTAACTCAGTGGAGAAGTCTTGTCCCAGTGGCACAAAAATCTGAAGTGTCAGAAATCGCTGGATCAGTCCCACTAGAAACAGGGGGAGGGAAAAAAATTCAATGTGCTGTGTGCGTGCAGATGCCCATTTCACCAAGCATTTCAATTTTGTACCATACACCTACATTCCTTTGATTCTCCTTCTCATCCCTCTGGAAGTGGGGGAAGGAAGAGGGAGAGTGAGTGAGTGGCTGTATAGCTCTGAGTTACCAGCTGGGCTTAAACCATGACAAGAAGTGAACCCAGCAGCACCAGGACAGAATGTATCAACAAGGATCTTCCCTACTGCCATTACTTTAATTTCTATACCTTTTACTTCTTTGTATCTGACCATCTAAAAAGTTAATGAAAAAACACTTTGCTAATACTGAATTATGCCCAAAGTAAGGGAGAATATAGCAAGTTTTACATTACAATATAAGATTGATTTAATAATCAGAACAACATCACAGACATTAAATTCTCTGATACTTACATGTTTGTCTAGTTTCCTTTGGTAGCTGCATCTTGTTGACTTGACTGTTTCCTTCGAGTACAAAAACAAAGCCTTTTACTTCTTTATCATATTCCTACAGAAAGGAACAATAACGAAACATAAGCATCATGACATGACAATCACCCCACCACTATCATGAAAAGCTGAATTTTTTCCATCTCAAATGGCATATTGCACTGCAAGTATGACAGGAGTTCAAATATTATGGTAATCTATTTTTAGGGATTATGTCCTTTACTTGCATGGTTTATGAACAAATAATGCTGACAAACAGGACTCATGATCCTATGGGCCCAACTCAACCCATTAGGTAACAGAATTGCAAAATTACTTCCTAAATATTTAAACTGTAAAATTAATCTTCATTCACATTTTTTTGTTTTATACTTGTTTCATAAGCTTCTTTAAAAAAACTTACTTTTCGTATTGCTGATGGATTGCCAGAAATCTTCCATATTGCTTCTGGGTTCTTGCCTTGAGCACTGAATATTTCAACAAATGGGCCACCCTAGCAAATGATGATGAAATGGTTTAAGGATACACCATCCAACCACATGTTCAGCACTGAATCATCAATGGTCAAGATGAGGAGGTAAGAACAATCCCTCCCCATATTAGGCTGTTACCACAGACAGTATTAAATGATCAGTCAGACAGCAGAACGTTAGTAACACCTTCTTGACTACCGCAACGTAGCAATTAAAATAGTCAGTATTTGGCTTTAATGGAGGAGCAGAACATAAAATTGAAGGGATACCATGCAATGTTTTACATTTCATTTTAGATTGTCATTCTCTAAAAAGCAAACTTACAGTAATTGTTCATTTATTGAGATTAGTAATTTATATTTGAATATGGTTCATTTCTACCATTCATCAAATGAGGTGAGTTTTAAACCTTAGTGCTAAAAATAAGCTATAGCAGATTGAATGTTTTGCCTGATTTCCTATGGAAATGAACTTCATACAATCTGTCTACATGTGTATGCTAAAGACATTTCCCAGTAACTTATCTACTAGTTACCAAATTCCAGCCTGATTTGATCAGTCTGGGAGACTCACAGAAATTTACTGTCTTTACTGGGCCAATTTAAGTGGCCACATAGTAGATCTGACCCTACCAGTATTACCATAAAAAGCACTGTACACATGCTGCAGCCTTCACAAGACATCGGATCATTAATAGTGGAGAAAGATTATGAATGCCCCTGCCAGGTGACAGCTCCTTACACAGAGCATGTGCACTATTTGACATCAAAGAACCCAACCCCAGGCTCTTGGGGGATGTAGACTTTATCACCTCTCCTTAGGGAATTATTTGCTTCAATATTTTTCCCATTTGATGTCACATTTCTGGTGGCATCTGATGCACTCAGTCTACAGTTTGCTAAGCATTTTCTCAGCAGCATGATTGACCTAATCAATCACTACAACTCTGCTGCTCTCTTCTCAATCCTAGTTGCCTGTACTCCCTGATTCTTTCTGCTCAGCTGCCCAAACGATCACCCACAAGTCAAAGTGAACAAGAGGGGTGAGCAGTCTTGTCAGCAAAATAAATGCTCTTCAAATTATGCTTTCAGAGAACATCTACTCTGCACCATGTATGAACCAGGCATTTTCCTCTGCTCACCCACACCTGACATCCTCCATTCCAACCCCAGTGATCAGACTAAGTTCTAAGGAGATTCAAAATGGCATTCCAGAAACTGCACTCATAAAATGTTTTTTAAATTTATAATGGATAAAAATAAGTGGGTTTTTCTCCCATATTTACAAATACCTTTTGTTAATACTCAGCCCTTGAGTAGCCCCTCAGTTGATGTTAAACTTACTGAAGAAGACACAAAACACTACCAGACATGGCATGAGAAAAAGTTCCTTATTGCCATGGAGGATGGCTGGACCTCATGGGGGGCCAAGGGAGAGTTAAGCAAGCAACTGTCAAACTCCACAAGCAACTGGAGGGGAATATGGAGCATCTTTTGGGGAGCACAATCCTGCAAAGCTGACACCACCAAGACAATGGAACCAAAAAATACTATATAAAGCTCAGATAGCCTAGATAACAGCATCAGAAATACCCATTTCTGGTACAGACACAGAACATTGGGGACCAGTGGGGGAAAGAGCAGTCACATGTGGGTTGCTCTCTTAGGAGAGCACTGGTGTAGAGAAAGGGAGGCAAATCATGGTGAAAAGGAAGGCCAGGAAGCAGTAAGAAGTGTAAGATCTGTGAATCAAATGAAGCAATGAGTGTTGTTACAACCCTTTGCTGGACAAAGAGAATAAACCAACCCCCATGTTCTGACTATATCTGAAGTGCTGGACTTGCTCCCATGACAGAGTGGGAGCAGATGGTGTGCCTCCCGTGGCCCATGAGAGTAAATTCAGACAAGAAGCCATGGGTAACAGCATGTTTGTGTCCAGTAGCCCTGACAGCATCAGCAGCTACGTCCTATTTTATAACATTGTTAGAAAACATACTGAATAATGAAAAATTCCAAAACATTTTTGTTTCTGGACTTTTTGCCCACCCACTTCCCCCAACTAAGCCACCTTTAACTGAGTTCTCCCAGAGATTAAATGAAAAAGGGTAGTAAAAACCTATTGTTTTTACCTGATACTGATTTCTAAACATTTCCCAGTTTTCACAGGCAAAGAAACAATTTCAAGCTTCTCAGACAGCGATGTCTTACAGTTACCTGTAAGTAAAATAAAAATGGAAATCCAATCAGATATTAGAAATTTACCCCGGGCTGTTTCCTGACACACCAGTTCAGTCTCAAACTTTCAGATTATAAAGAAAGGGAAATTTAGAAACCATAGCACTTATAACAGGCCTGTCAAAAAATGTAATTAGTATGATGATCTTATTACTTTCATGCTGCTGCTGCACATAGAACACAGGTTGCATGATTCTGTATTGAAGACATGTTTCCATACAAGTCTCCCACTTGTTCAATTAGCATAAATGGGTTTTTTAAGAGTGACTACATCAACAGCTATACTGAACTATTCTAAATTATGAACTAGATGTTTTAGAAATGCCTTTTAAAGAACGTACTTCTAACACATGTATTATTTCTTTATAGAATCATAGAACAGTTAGGGTTGGAAGGGTCCTTAAGATCATCCAGTTCCAACCCCCCTGCCATAAGCAGGGACACCTCACACTA
>JBAFWW010075922.1:0-25878 GCA_036873685.1 Agapornis canus | reverse complement strand
TCTCAGCCTGTCTTCATACGGGAGATGCTCCAGTCCCCTGATCATCCTCGTGGCCCTCCACTGGATTTGTTCCAACAGCTCCATGTCCTTTTTATGTTTGGGACACCAGAACCGCACACAGTAGGTGTGAGGATCTGCAAGAGGAACCAAACAATAAAGAGGATGATGGTTTGTCTAGCTTGGAGTTGTTGCTGAGATTGTTGGCCTACTGTCAAAGCTGCTTCTATTTAGAAAACGAAGATGGGTCATTGTCACAGAGACTCCCTTCTGCAGGGAACAGAAAGCCCAATACACAGATTGGACCCACTTCTTAGGGAAGTCTGCTGTTTCCCTGGGACCTGAGTTAAAGATGTGAAAAGAATTCATCTTAACAGCCCTCAGATTATTATCCATTAATGATTTTTCAGGTAGGCAGCGATGAAGCTGCAACAGAAAGTCCAAGGCCAATTAGGAGAGACTTCAGTGTCTTGGAACAGCTAGTTAGCAGATCAGGAGCACAAGCAATGTTCTACTCTATCCCTCCAGTTGCAGGGAACAATAAGGGAAGAAACAGAAAGAGCCAACATAACAATACCTGGCTCCAAGCCTGGTGTCACCAGCAGAATTTGGGAGGTTTTGATTATGGGTCAGTTTACATGACATTCAGGCCTGGTGGCAACAGATGGGGTACACCTGTCTCAAAGAGGAAAAAGGATCTTTACACAGGAGTTAGCAGAGCTCCTTGAAAGAGCTTTAAACTAAAATTGAGGGGGGAAAGGAATAATCTCTAGAGATAAACCTAGGGACGGTACTCCAGATTTAGGGACAGTGTGCTAGCAAGATCCTTCAGTCTGCCATTACAGGGGAGGTAGGAGATCCATGTGGTAGCAAGACACAAAGTTTGTTGTGTTGGAAACCATGGAAGTGCCAGAGAATGAACGAATAAGCATGAGGACTTAACAAGCCCTCCCCAACAAAGGTGGTGGGATGACGAGCCAGCTGAAGTGTATTTACACGAGTGCATGCAGCATGGGCAACAGCAGGAGGAGCTGGAAGCTGTTATGCAGCAAGAAACTGTGGCTTAGGATTAAGAAGCTTTGATTTCGGTCATTGGTTAATGTATTTGTATGAATAATTAATTTTATTAATATTTTATTCATTAAAATAATTATTTTATTTGTGTTTATATAAATTCATTCATACAAGTGAATACAAATACTTATGTTTGTAATAATATATAAATAGGATAATTTCCCTATTGGTTCATTTAGCTGCTATTTCCGTGTATGACAATTTAGTCATGAGTAAACCTATATGTTGGAAACCCAGAGCTTTCTTTTCTGATAACTCTTTTAAGAAAATTAATATTGCCTTTCCCTCTGTAAGAAAATATTTTCCTGCTTGAGATTTGGACTGAATATTTAAATTTGTATCTGGAGTTTTCTCTTTGAGGAAAGCTGGAGAGGGATTTTTTACAAGGGTGTGTAGTGATAGGTCAAAGAGTAATGGCTTTAAATGGAAAGAGGGTAGATTTAGGTTAGATACTAGGAAGAAATTCTGTACTGTGAGGGTGGTGTCACACTGGAGCATGCTGCCCAGAGAAGTTGGATGTGGCTTTGAGTGTCCCTGCCCACGGCAGAAGGATCGGAACTAGATGTTTCAGGTCCCGTCCAACGCAGACCATTCTATGATTTTATGGATTATGGTAGCATACCAAACTTGACAACAGATTCCAGCTGCATAATATCAGAGGTCTTATAACTAGACAGTTTTTTCAAGAATATAAAAAAAGATTTCAAGCATGACTCATTTTTTTTTTTCCAAAGAAAATGCAAGTTACATTTTTAGTAAAATTAAAAGAGAAACAAAAGGTATTTGTGAAATACCTTAGTATTGTAAGATTAAAAGCATGATGCTGAAAGCTAAGAGAAAAATCTAAAGTAGGCAAGACAAAATCCTTTTCTTTTCTTTTCCCCTAGGATGATGGTCTTTTAAAGAAAGCTACAGGGGTTTTTTGTGGATTTTTTTTTTCTCTATAAACATTTGCTTCATTGTACTGATTCTCAGAATAGAAGGTATTGTTAGTTGAATGAATAAAATGAGCATGAAATAAATTAATACAAACATACAAACACTTAATTGTAGCACTAGAATGTGGCTGTTGTCAACCTTCGCAGGTTGTCTTGCAGTTGTACAGTTCCATTGGCCCCAAATGGTACTTACTGCACATTTATTTTTTATTTGTTTGGACCATGCCAGTATTACGCAGGCATCAGGAGCGAATAATGAGCTGCATTCTTCGGGTTACTGAAGAGTCATCACAAATTGTGGGAACAAATAACAATCAGACAAGGCAGTGTTTTATAACATCAGGACTGCAATCCATCTTTGGGATCTTTCAAAGCTGGGCTAATAAAGAGCCACTTACAATCCCCAGCAGAGTACAGTTTAATTAAATTTGTCCATTAGAGGACTTCTCCCCCTCCCTCTACATTTTAGAAATTAATTCTGCTTTCTGCCTGTTGTTCTTTCTACATCACAGATGCACTGAACCTTCGTAACCAACAGATCATCTGCATCACACTGAAAGTCCTCCAGCACCTGGTGGTGTCAGCTGACATGGTGGGGAGGGCCTTGGTGCCCTATTATCGGCAAATCCTCCCAATCCTAAACATTTTTAAGAATATGAATGGTGAGTTATTCTAACAGACACTGTTTCTCAACTCCTAAGGTAAAAAGGGGCTTGAGGCAGGGTTAATTAAGAATGTATTTAAGATTTATTACTGCATATAAACTCAAATCCATTTGGAGCTCTAAATAATGTAACTACCACCCCCTCCTCCACTGTTCCCTAAGGATGCACTGAAATTAACAATTTCATTTATTACTCGTTGCACATACAGTTTATTTAACACAGTACAGAAGCACTGAAGCAGTTCTATAATCTTCCAATAATTAAATTGTAAAGTTTCGTAACAGTCTTTTGAATACATTAATAAATTGCCAAGATTTCTTCCTCCCTCCAACACATTAGTTCAGACTGGCCTTTTTATTCTATTTCATGCGCTTCACAAGACATTCACTGCTACCAGCAAGCTTAGGAAAGAATAAAAGTAGCAAGCAGACTAATTAATTTGAGAGTCAAGAGAACTACTTGTAGAAATATTTCGAATTCCATAATGTCTAACAAAACACTGAAGTTTGAAGTTATTACTGAACACTTAGAAAGTTTTATAAAAGAGTAATTTGGAACTGATTTGTGCCTACAGTGGAGTATGTTGTTTGTAGCACAATCCTCTAATGCCAGTTTTGGTCTCTAATAACTGGTAGCTGTGTACTATGAGTGCATTTATACCACAGTTTCCAGCTGAAATCAGTGTGATGTATCTCACTTTTTCCAAATTACTCTTTAAAATACTTTTCTGTATAAATCTGTCTGTAGTTATCTGTTCAATTACCTACCAAGTTAGTGACTTTAAAGTTTCTATTATTGACATGCAACTATTTAGATCAAAAGAAGAGAATTTCTTACATGAAATTAGTGACATTTTAATAGCTATCTTCAGGACTGCTTCCTATTATACTTCTTTTTTCACTACTGCAGAGTGCATTGTCTTATACTCATTCTTTGGTGAGTGTAAGGTTCATTTCAGATTGAGAAATGCTTGTCCAAAGTTTGACTTGGAGACAAATGAGGTTTCAATTTTAGATCTTTTTATATACATATGTATCTGTGATTCTGTTTTGCTGAGTGATAAACTTGAAGTAACCTATGGGAATCCATAAATGTGACATGGTTCAGATGACAACTGTGGCTTTTTAGAAGTTGTGGGTTGAAAGGTTATGAAGAAAATCTGTAGGATGAACTTAAGTAATTTCAGTAGGGCCCTTTATGAATTAGAAGATTCCCCTTTAACAGATGCAAATTCAATATCTGACACAAAACAAGACCGTAAAAAGGACTCATTGATTAATGAATATACAATACATTCTTTTTTCCAAATTTCAGCCTGAAGTAGCCCATAAATTCTCTTTGACTGGGCTTTTTTGTAGTCATATAAGATTAATAATAGGGAAAACACATGTGTACCAGGTACATAGCCTCACAAGGCATTAAACACATTCTAAATACATCCCAAGTTTTGATTGTATTGTTAGCAAAATCAAGGATATTTTTAATGTATTTGCATGACATCTGTGCTATCTGAATTTGTGCTTATATCAAACTACACTAAATCTTGATATTTGGCATTTAGGAACTAAAAAACACAAAACCAAATGAAAAGTAGGAGTTCAAAATTAATACATTTTATTAAAACATTACTTCTTTAGGAATAAAGGCTTTGAAAGTTTTGTATTACCAACAGTGAAATGGATACTATTTGTGAGGCCTATCATATGAAACTGTTCAGTTAGTCAGTAGTTGCGTATGGGTGACAGGGAAAGAACGCTGCCTCAAAAAGTTTGTATTTCTTTCATTCTGCATGCTCTTTTCCTTCTCCTTTTTATCTCCCATATGCTTAATTGGCAACTGAGGTGGAGTTCTTTTCTCCTAGTTATAAGGAAGGTGTAGAGCCTGATCCAAGCAATTTTCTCCACTGTCTGCTCATAAAGGTGAAAGATGGGCTGAGAGGAGTATATTCTCTTTCTTCCTTCTATTATGTGGATCTCGAAAAAGGAGGAACAGTGGTAGATCTTCCAGGAGTTGTGTGAATTTCAGCTGTTAGGTCTGACAATATGGAAGTTTGTCCAGAATTAAGGTAGCTGTAACGAGCCATGTTTTTTTGTAGTAAGCCTCACTATATCAGTATCTATCTGCCGATAGGAAATTTTCCCACATTCCCATCTGTGAATACTACTCACACACTAAGCAAACCTGAGTAGTTAAGAGAACAATAAAAAAAAAAAAAAGTATGAATAAGATATTAAGGTCAAATTACCTGTGACCAGTTCAGAACAAGCCAAAGTGATTCTTCATGCACTGTGATGTGAAGCTCTGGAACACCTAGCAACAAATTCTTTGGATACCAAAAGTTTACATGGCTTTAGTGGAGGCTCAAAAATATCATAAAAAAGAATCTGTTTCGTGTTTAGCAAACCACATGATCACCTTCGGCTTATGACATTCCTAAACCACAACATGGTGGAAGCTGAGAAAGCTGAGAAAAACCTTAAATGTTTGTTCTGTATTCACATTTCCTAGTCATCTCCTTTTGAGACACATTTTTGCATGAGACGGGCATTTGCTATCATTTAAAACATCTGTCTTTATGTTCTTCCTACAATGGTCCATAAAAGACTTACGGAAAACACTGAATTCACTGAACACAGAAATGTTCTGGAATATGGGTTTCTCAGAAATTTTCTTCCTTCTACAAACCTCTGATTTGCCTGAAACAGATTCACCTCACAATATTAGTCAGGGTTATAAATAAAACAGTAAAAAACTTGCATGGGTAAGATCTTAAGGTTAGCATATCAGAAACAGGTATTTAATAAAACAAATACAGAATGTAGTCTTTGCTTCAGCTTGTTGTGTGCTTATTTCAAGTTCTTCTCCAGCCAACAAAGTTGGTAAATCATTGTTCAGAGTTACAGTGTTACCTATGCTCAGAATATTCCAACAGTTTGAGAAGTTCTCAGTTCTGTCCCACTTAAGTCTAAGCAATTTTTTCCAAATTCCTATCTGTTCCTCAACACTGAGGCTACAGTTTCACTGTCCGCAACAGTGTTGTGTAAAACACAACATTGCCATTGCCTTCAACAGGAGTTCTGTGAGAAAAAGGAACTACCCTTGATGACTCTCCTTATAGGCAGACGTTTAGTGCAGCTGACTGTGATTCCCACTGCAGATTTTTACTGGATTAGCCAGGGAGGTTCTAAAGTACGTACAATCCTCTTTTCAGGGATCTGATGTCTTTGGTGCTTAAAGATGGTATCTCCTTGCTCCTATTAGCCTGCTGGCAAACTGCTTCTCAGCCAGCCTCCGGTGTTCTTTTGTGCAGAGTTATTAATGCATTCTTTTGTAAATGTACACAGAATATTGATTGTTCACATAAATACAGTTTCTCATATGTTCCTTTGCTTTTCCATTTTTCTTTTGACATATCTACTCATATTTTTACTTCCATCTGTTCCCTCCAAATCACCCTGTCATTATTTTGTAAAAATAGCCCTTTTTGTAAATTAGCAGGTTCTGATGCTGATGTCTTTTTCTCTCTTGTGTTCCAAACATTCTTGTCTCTAAAAATTAGTATCTTCATGATGATTATCTTGTCTTGATAACTGCATAATACCAGCAAAAAATGTTAAAGCACTACTGGCCTTTTGGAACACAAGATAATCTAGGTATTTAATTTTAAAATTTTTATGCCCATATTATAAATCTTCATTAAAAGATTTTTGGTTAATACTTCACAAACTGTCTATTGACTTCTTCAGCATAATGCCTTTTAGTGAAGTACATTTTTCTTATAGTTTCTTATATCAAAGAAATAATTTTGATTTTATTTTCCAAATTCTCTATAATTTTATGGCAGTCTGCGAGAATACACAGTATAAATGGCATTGCTGTTAATCAGCAAAGTAAGGTGTGCCGAATATATCTTATTATTAGAGTTTGTGGGCCACAAAATAGGCATTATTCATGTAAGTGATTGCCAGGCATATGTTCAGTAATTTGGGTCTTTGGAATTACAGAAATGGAGAGGAAGGTCTGTTGGTTTGAAAAGGGGGGAATTCTGACATTTTTTATCCATTCATATTTCTTATGTACAGAATACTATTGATAATTTTTATAAAACTAAAAAAAGTGCATTGATGAAAAATAAATTAAGGGCTTTAATTATTGAAAATATCTAAAACACACACCCATCTGCATTGTAAGATAAAGGTAAAAATAAATCAATACAACCTAAGTTACTAATGCCAGGGGAAAAATTCAGGCCTTCTAAGATTGTCTGAAATCCAGAGGAGAGAGCTCAATGAAGTTGTAAACACTCCTGGTAGTGAGCAAGGGGTTTTTTAGGTGCACAAAGCATATTTGGTGCATCTGAATTCATGCCCTCACTGGATTTTAAAAGCCCGACTTACAGTAGACATGTCTTTCCACTTGGGTTCCCAAGTGCTCTAATGCAGAGCATTAAGGCATAAAAGGGCAAAGTTGTGTTGTTGGTGATGCGACCACTAGTGTCTTTTTATTAGTGGAGACAGTGAGAGCATCCTCACCAATTGGCTGTGTTGTGCTCTTAAAAAAGGGTTGAAGCTTTCCGTTAAAACTGTTAGCCAGAGATGTAAGGCTGTCAGGAGAGCAAAGAAAGGGACCACAAATTCATCACTGTGATTGGGAAATATTTAACAGGAAGAGCTGTTTGTCTTATCTCTGCAGACTGAGAGGGGGCTAGCAATCTCTAAGCAAGCTCCCCAACATATAGACTAATATGCAAATGTGCTATGATATCAGAAACAAAAAAAGTCATAATGCTCACTAATCCCGCTGTAAATAGCACTTTTAAATGTGTAAGCTAAATGGACTTATGTAACACATTTCAGTTTTGTGAAGAGGGGAAGAAAAATATGTATAGACTGAGACGTAAATATTCTTTGCATCACAAAAATTTTCTTTTTGTGTGTCTTATTTTTATAAACTGTCATAAACCTGTGACTTCTCTGAGGTAAATGCAATTTAAAAACAAATAGAATAAGTTTGTTATTTTATGAAAGCAGTCAGAAGATAAAATTCAAAGGGAAAAAAAAAATAGAGTCTTCATAACCTGGAATATGGTAGGTATTAGGGTATAGGTATAGCAGAATACTGTCTGAAACAGAAACCCATTTATTGGAAAGATTAAATGGTTATGAACTGCAAATTTCTCTTGTTTAATTTACCTTACTGGTAAATGAAAATTTCATTGATTTAGTTTAACAACTATTTTATGCTGTCAAATCCAAGCAGTCTTAATAGCTGTACTACATCAATTCTTGTACACAAAAATATTTTCATGTCATCAATTTATATTATTCAGCAGTGATCAAGAGCAGCTTTGCAAATAAAATAATGTAAAATAGGTGAAAACAAGGTATTATTAGGATTTACATGCCTCAGAGAGAGAAGTATGGAGTGGCACTGCACTGTGGAAGGGACTTCTCCAGCATGGTAATTTTGTCTGTGACTTGTTTCAGTCACTGTGAGGCAAAGAGCAGTAACAAGGCAGACTGAAGCGTAAGTTTCTTTTGGCTGCAGTAAAAATGCTTTGACACTATCAGTAACTTAAAATTAATGTAAACTTCTGGCAGCTTCTACCTATGTAGTCAGTCCCTTAAAATAAAATTTTAGATATATGACTGAAAAGACCTGATGGAGGTGAATCATAGCCTTCAACAAAGCGTGAAGCCACAAAGCAGAATTATACTTTGTGCTTTGCAGCACCTAAGTTTCACCTTGTGGAAAAACATTCTCATGTCCAAAAGATAATTTGTATACTTTGGAGAACTCTATTTTATAAAATACAGTAGCACTGCATAGACTCTAAAGGAAGAAGCAAATCTCAAGTGTTTAATCGCAGAAGCAAGAGGCTGTGCCTACAGACAGGTGCAAGTATTCCCTGTATTGGAACTGGAGTATTTTCACAACTGCTTGTGTATTCCAGAGGCAGTGATGCTCCTCAGAGTGGTTCATGGTTATTAGTAAGAGGCAGCAATTATCTCTTAATATGATCAAATACACTCTAAAGAAAATCTGTAGCCAAGAACATTTCAACTGTTTGCTCCTTCTGCTGGGAAATTCAAAAGTGCTTTCACACAGAATGTCAAGCCTGTTCTAAAATACTTTAGAGTTTGCAACTCTGTTCAGAAATCAAGTTTCAAATTAAAAAAACAAACCTGGATGGCTTCATCATCAACCTTTACAATGTGATGTAATTGAGGTTCTCTTCATTTCTCCTCTGAACTTGGAGATTCCAGATTATTTTCAGACAACTTTTCTCATTGTTCCCTGGTATTATGACTAGATTGTTTATCTTTTCTTTTTTTTTTAACAGAAAGTGGATAATCCTACAAAGTTAATTGATTCATGGCTGAGATTTCGATAAGAAACACCTAATGCCATAAAGTTATTGATAAATAATGCACACTAGTATACTGTTTGTATCAGAGCAGTAACTTAAACTGTGTTCTAAATCCAGTTTTCAAATTGTTCTTTTACTTCATTGTGACACTTATTCTTTGAATTGCTATGCATATTCTGCAATCTGCTTCATTATTTCCAAACTTCCTTTGAATTCCATTTTCGGAAACCAGTTATGATTTCTGAAAGTTAAAAACAAACATGTTGAGATGGCTTTAAGGACACAAATTTTAAAGGAAACTACCATGACATCTGAGCAAACAAATAAGCTTTAATAAATTTTCTAGGTTTTGATCTACACCTTCAGCACAAGAGGATTCAGAATGTTCTGATTTGTCAACTTTTAATGAAGAATACTGTGTTTTTCTGAAAATGGAGTCTCTTGTGCCAGTAAATCACCTCTTTATGCAGATAACAATAAATTGATTGCACTCAAAAACGTTGTTATGATACTGGTGAGAAGCAAAATATATTTTTGTCATTCTGAAATATAATTAATGATATTATTTCAGCAGGCTTCCTATGAATTGTAGTTCTAATAATATTTATTTAGCAAGTATACTTGAATAATTTTAAGAACATAAAAACATTTTTCTTGCATGAGATCAGCTGATAGTATTTTTTAAAAGTATTTTTCAAAAATGTCCGTTTGTTCATTTTGTCAAAATCTCATCTTGACAACAAAACTCTCCCTGTGTAATGCTTCATATAATAATTGAATATAGACTAGGATAAAAGTGATCCTCAACAGTTAACAGCTGTTTTCTTGCATATTTTATTGCACACTGGCCAATCCTAACCTGTTTCAATGACCATTCTTGCATATGGAGTTACAAAAACCCACTGGGACTGTGAAGTATGGAAATTAGAAGTTACCAGGACCCCCCTGTATCAGACCATTTGTTGCTTTAGGTTCTTTTATTACAAAGCATGTGATTTTAAGCTGACGATATAGTAAACTTTTAATGTATAATCAAATCCTGTCAGGTACTTTATAACACATTTAGAGAACTATCACACTCACATAATAATTGCTGGGTAATTTCAAATTACTATATAGTTTCTCAGCTAAAACTACAGCATCAGTCTGTGTAAAATAAAACTGACTCAGCAGTGATTAAGTCAATGTTATTAACACTTAGCTCTTACTTTTAATGTGTTAATAGTATTATTGATTCAGCATCTTGAATTCTTGAAAGAAGAAAAATTAAAAACATTCCAGGTCAGAGGGCATACAGTGCATTGAACATTTTATTTTTCTTTTTTAAGTTTTTAATTTTTTGAGCATGTTAACCCAAGGAGAAGAGGTTTGTCTATTGGATAACACACAGACGTGAGAGTGAGGACATCTGAATTCACAGGAAGTCTGTGGACAAGTAAAATAGTGGAAACGTCAAATTCTTCCTCTCCTTCACTGTAAACGTCTGTAAAATGAAGCTGGTGAAAGGTCTAGAGAACAAGTCCTGTGAGGCGTGGCTGTGGGAACTGTGGTTGTTCAGCTTGGAGAAAGGCTCAGGGAAGACCTTACCACTCTCTACAAGTACCTGAAAGTAGGTTGTAGTGAGCTGCATGTCGGTCTCTTCTTCCAAATAACAAACAATAGGAAAAGAAAAGATGGCCTCAAGGTTTAGGCTGGATATTAAGATAAATAACTTCACTGAAATGGTTGTCAAGCACTTTAACAGGCTGCCCAGGGAGGTGGTTGAGTCACCATTGCTGGAGGTATTTAACAGATGTAAATATGTGGCAGTTGGAGACATAGTTTAGTGGTGGATTTGGTAGTGCTAAGTTAACAGTTGGACTCAATGATTTTAAAGGTCTTTTCCAACCTAAAGGATTCTGTGATTCTATCAAGAAAGTAAATGTAGGCATCTTAGCTCTTTGCAATTTTAAAGCTTTTTTTGAATCTGTACCTTACAAGTGGTCTAGATTATTAAAAATTTGACTACTACCATTTATTTCAGAGTTATTACTTTTTGGTAAGTATCTTATTTCTACATTTTTCATATAGTGGGACTGAGAAGTTATTACTTCAATTGGATTGGCACTTCTTGCTTCATTTAGAACTGCTTTCAGACAGCACATTAAATAATTCTGAAAAAATCGTGGAATCATAGAATAGTGAGGGTTGAAAAGGACCTTAAGGTCATCTAGTTCCAACCCCCCTGCCATAAGCAGGGACACCTCACACTAAACCATGTCACCCAAGGCTCTGTCCAACTTCCTGTTAAGTAAGCTTTTTCCTGGACAAATATGTTGCATTGCATCATTTTCTAAAGGCAAATTACAAAAGTAAGACCATGACTATCCATATAATTATTTTTTTGTAAGAACTTACAATGGGGAGGTCCATAGCATGCTGAAAGAGGTTTTTTTCCTGACTCAGAGAATCCCCTAAGCAACCCAAAAAAACCCAAAGTTCTTGCAAGTCTACCTCAAATGGGCAAGCCATCAACGCCACATCCCCCATTATTAATGTTCCCTAACCAATCAACTTGCTATATTAATAACAATGTTCTTTATCATTCCGCTGCTTTTACACTTACCTTTAAATCCCTCCCATTCTACCTCTCCTCTCCTCAGTTTTTCTCCCACACTGATTATCAAAACACCTTACCACACATCCCTGCACTGTTCTTGAATTTTGCCCAATTTCAAACCTCTCCTTCAAACTCACATCTTACCATAAACTGTATTAGGGATCAGCCAACAACAGCTTGTTTGAAGAACAAACGAAGGTAGTGATTAAGAAAAACTCTCAAGTGTTTAACAACTTTGTACACTAAATGACTTCTCTCTGCTTCTACTCTCTTAAGCTACAAACTCTCTGAGGTGAGGAACGCTTTAGTGTGCTTATTGTATGTGTATGACCAATGCTTCTTGGCAGTGCTACTACATATTATGCAACTACATAGAAATGCACCTGCACTTCCTGACACAAGCTACTGCTTCTTTGAAGTAAATCACCTTTGAGACATTGTTTTTAATAGCTTAGATGGCAGCTGTATAGCAAGGAGAGAAGACAGTTAAAAGAAGAAAAGGTGACAGAAAATATTATTATATATAAATCTACATATTTATATATATAACATATATACTATATTATATATAAATATATATATTTAATATATAAAACTTCTACTGAATTCAGAAATTTTAAATGTACTCCTACTTCAGGAGGGTTTTTACTATAATGCAAATAGCCTTAATGTCTCTTAATTGGCCACAATTCCTTGTAACTAGTCCTAACCAAAACAAAGACATCAGCTTCAAAAAAATCTGGAATAAAACCTCCATGGATGATTTAAGAGGAACCTTAACTTCAACAGAGCATCTGGTACTGCCTTTCTACCAAATCAAACTGCAATTTATTGCCTTCTAATGTATGTACATTAGGCCATTTCCTTTATGGCTCCACTTCACACAGAAGCAGTAACTGAAGGAAATAATGGAGTGCCCAACAAGTGGGAAAGTAATTGCTCAACAAGCGTGGAACAAGAGAGAGTCAGTTGTGCACCATGCACATGTGGCAGCTCTTCAGAGCCCAGCCCTGCAGGGTAACAGAAGGCTGGTGTTACAGAACAAGCCCACTGCGGGAACTCTGCCAACCAACAGCCAGGAGTGCTTGTCCATCTAAATCCTTGGGTCCTTAAGGATTAGGGGTCAGGAAACGATTCCTTCCAATAGCACCACCTCCTGCCTGTACCTGCCAGTCATCATCCAAACACAGATGGAAGACTGTTAAGGTCAAATCCTACTCTTACACCACACCCAAAGAACTGTATTAGAAGGATGCTTAGGTGGTACCACAATGGTGGTGGTGCCAGACTGCAGAAGTGCCAGTTCATACGTTCTGATGTTAAGAGAAATACTGGAATGCCTTGTGTGAAGACCATCTTACTGGGTTGGTTGGTTGTTTTGCCTCTAGATATTCTCAGAGTCACTCTACTTCTTTTGAATTTATTAAGTTTCCTATTACTCATAAACATAAAATAGAAGACAAACAGAAGTGCTATAAAGTTATCACATTCAGGATGCTACACAACCGCAGTTTAGCCCTTTCTGCACATTCAGTCATAGCTACACCATCTCCCAATTACAAGATTCCCATTGTCAGGAGTCCTAGTAACTCAGCAACCTAATGTTGAAGGGCTCAGTTGAAGGCAACAATCAGAGTTCAAAGTCCATCCATACCTTATTCCTTGAGCACTCTGCATAAATGCAACAGAAAAGCCTTGGAAAAAGTTATGGTGCTTATCTTGGTGCATGTAAGGCTCCACAAACACTGAGTTATTCTTCATCAAGCACATCCAGAAAACATATTAAATCTTAAATGAAATGGTGACAATTTAGGTATTAGCTTTGGCCTTGAGAAATTCACACACCAGGTCTCCCAGTGCAGCTACATTCTTAGAGAACATTAGTGTCACTCCAGGAAAACTGCTTAGCAAGTAAAGCACAAAACTAGCAACCACCTGGTTAAAGACTGGTTTATTATTTCTCCAGTAACACCAAGAAAACCTATGCCAAAAATATCAATAGAAACCTATTATCTGAGGGAAATTCAAAGACCTCAGCCATAAGGCAGTCATTTGATTCATTTGATGCTACAATGAGATTAAAAAGAAGATTAATCTCTCTCAAAAGGAGCATTTGGAACTACCTGCAGCTTCTCTTGGAAGGATGTCTGCATTCATGAAGACTAGTGCCTTGCTTTTTAAATGACAACTTTTACTGCATTGTTTGAACACAATTCACAAAACTCAAGTCTGGATTCAGCCTGCAGGTAAAGTGTCAAATTAAAGTTGTCACCTTAATCTTCATACTTCTTACAGTAAGAAGGTGACAGAAAATATTAAGAGAAATTATCAAGTCATCCAATGTGGCCTACAGTCATACTGCCATCCACCAGAGTGAGACTGAGTTTAGGTTATGGAAGAAACCTTACTCTGTCAATTACCTGACCTTTCTTACACCCTTTCCATCCTTAAAAATTTTATCAAGAATGCAATAACAGCTAAATGTTAGTCTGAGTTATTTGGCCTTCCAAACCAGCATGTATAACATCCATGGATAACTGCTATTTGCAAGTATATAAACAAAGTTTTGGGGGGTTTGTTGTTGTTTGGGTTTTTTTTAATTATCACAGGAACAGACATCATCTACACCACCAGTGAGTCTTCTAGATCTTTTATATGAAACTGATATGCAACAGAAAAAAAGCTTAGGTGATTTTTGTTCAAGGCCAGGCTGGATAAGCCCTTGAGCAACTTAATCTAGTAGGACATGTCCATGCCCATGCCAATGTGCTTGGAACTAGATGGTCTTAAGGTCCTTTCCAACCCAAACCATTCTGTGTGTCTATGATTTTTACTTTTTTTTTTAAATGTCTGCTGTGGGTACCATTGCAATCCTTCAGTGCAAACAAAGAAAGAAGTATCACAGAATGGTTTGGGTTGGAAGGGACCACAGCTTAGAGTTCATCAGTATTTCTTGTCTGCTTCTAAGTCCAGACATTTCCTGCAGAAACTCAAGATATAAATAATAATTAAAATGCGGTATTGCTCTCATCTGCAAAGTGCAAAATAACAGCATTGCAACACTACGTAATTATTTAAGAAAAAAACTCTTTAAGAAAAAACATTACATTTTTACGATTTCTTAAGTAGACCACAATGAATATGTCGGACTCAACAGCGCTGCAATAACACTGAGATCAGGTCACTCATCTGTATTTACTACTGATTCACCACCTTTTAAAACTAGGTCTTTCAAAAAAAAGTTCTGACATTAACCCCAAATCAGGATAAAATTCCCATATTGTTTTATATGAATGTCAGATTTTCCCTAAAACCTGACTTTCCAGAGCTTAGACATGAAAAAATGAGTGTGCAATCAAATCTACATACCAGAAAACTGATGGCTACAGTAACAAGTATATTAAGTCTGCATACTGGGCAAAGGTTCTCTTACGGTTACAGACATTTGACCTTTAGCCAGCTCTTAATGCCCCAGCCAACCCTCTAAAGATGGAGATTTGCAGCAGCTTCTTGTCTGAAATAAGCCATGAAAAGATTCTTCTGAACCCACTGTACAAGCATTCATTTAAAATGTCATGAATGTGCATGAAATCAGAGTGCTTCTAACAGCTTACTTTGCAGCTTCTGTTTAAATGCACTAACTCTGAACCGCCAGAGGATAAAGGGACTCAAACCTTCCAGTCTGGCACTCATGGACCTAAAATATACACAAGCACCTCTTCACAGGTGTGTTTACCTAGTTTAAACCTTATTTAAATAGACTCTCCATGCACACACTTTCCACAAACACCTGCTTCTCCCACTGCAGTGCTGACTTGTACAAGGCAGTTGTATTTAGTCATTTTCTGTCCTAAAGCCATCCTACACACCAGTAAGCAGTACTTCAATCATGAAAATCTTGGTTACTGACTCATCCCCCCAAGTCAGAGCAAAGCATAAATTCTGTAATAAGGAGAACAACTACAGAAGTATCTGCTCTTACCTCCATATCATTCTGGAATGGTCTGAAGACTTCAACAGCCATAGCAAGATTTAAGAAAAAACAATCCTCATCAGATTGTAAAAAAGCAAGCTTATAATTAACTCATATTTCCAGCCATTTGTGGTTATAAAACCTCTCCCTAGTGAGCTCAAGAGCATCCTAAGTTGGAAACACTCATGAAAAAACAATGCTCAATTACCACTGGATGTCAAAAAGAACCTTCCTTTTGTTGACCTAAATTCGTAAGAAAATTGATGGAATGACAAATATTTCAGTATACACATTTTCTAGATACCTAGCTAACTTTAAAATTGAACCAAATGGAAGTTGTGGTGATGGTAACCCTAGATACAAACTTGTACCAACAGTAACAATTCCATCAGTTTTAAAAAACCCTTTGCAGATATAGTCATATTTCAATTTTGCATGCATGGACAAAGCTTGATAGTCACTGCTTCCATATGGTCATAACTCAGGGCACCAATTTTCACTTTTTTTTAAGCATCGGAAATACAAGACACCACATCCAACTTAGGCTTATGGTGCTTACCTCAGTACAACAAGCATTCAGCTGTTAAATTTATCTTAGAGTAACTTATGCATCACCCCACAATGACAGAAGCTCTACTTTTCCTTTCCATCTTTCAGACAACTACTATTAATAATAATTAAAATATATGCAGCCATAAATGCATTTTATGCCATACATGCCATACAAATGGCATACAGTAAACCAAGTAACAGCCTGTACGAGAAGACATGCTGTTCATTTTCAAATCATTACATTGTTTTCATAAATCTATACAAAATTGCCACAGAAATTATGTTTCTGTTTCAGAATTTTAAACTGCAACTTCATTCCATTTAATTCAAGTACAATTAGCTAGGTATGCTGAACTGCATAAGTGAAGTTACCCTTATGACAACCATGGGATTGTCTGTGCTGAGCAACAGCATCTTCTCCAGATGCTTCCTTCAAGAGCCTATTTAGACATTACAATGGGATGGTATGGGATACCACTACTTAGCTGCAAGTAAGCTTTTACTATTTTGGTAATCAAATAAAAAACTTAGTTACTCTTGAGAAGTAATACTTTGTAATATGGCTTTTTAGCTGCTGGAGGTATTCAGTGCATCTTTATACCCTGGACCAGGGTATTTCGGCATCACAGGCATGACAGAGTTAATACCCGCTAGCTCAGAGGAGAACAAAAGGTACTCCACTGCAACATGCCTAACATTTACATTGCCTCTCTTTGCTCATTAAACAGGTTTTGGTTAAATAATGAACAAACTGTATTACAGACTCCGATGAGAATTCCAAAATTATAAATCAACTGGTAAAGCCCAGAGGAGAATGAAGGGAGTGGGAGGGAAGGAAGGATAATATTGACTAATATAAAGGGCGCAGCTTGACAGTGGATATTCCTGCCACACCTGATCAAACATGCTCCATGGGGGAGGGGAAGAGAGGGAGAGAGCAAGAGGGGAGATGGGACAAGGCAGCCTGAAATTTGCATCCGGAACAGATTAAAATGGGTTCTTGGGGGATTGAGAAAATACATAATATATATTACTATAAATGCAAAATTGTACTAAAAGCTAACTCAAATGTCAAAGATTACAGCTTGAATAAATTTAAATATAAAAGCAATGTGTTTCCATGAGCTAATGAAAGAGACATGAAAGGAAGGTCTAGGCAAAAAAATACCTCCAAAACCACCCATAAAAAACCTTCATTGCCTGGAAGATGAGGCAGGAGACTGTATTATTCAAAGTATTGCTTGGGAACAGTCCATGCCTAAAACTGAAAAAAAAAAAAAAAAAAACAACCAAAAATAAACCCCAACAAATGGAGCATAGCAACAATGTCCTGTCTCAAGACCCTAGTCAGTAAACAGCAGTTACTGAAGGTGAAATTGCCTGTGTAAAAGAACGAAGTGTAGTCAAACCAACGTGCTATCATCATCACATATGAGCAATTATTATCCCAGCATGAACCACACTTACATGATGACTAATACTCACAGGGAGTCTTGAATCTCTCAGTACATTAAACTTTGCCTTCTCTAACACAAGGAGATACTGGGTTTGCATATTTTCCCCAACAGGTCAACAGCACATTCTATCTAGCTACTCCAGATAAATGGCCAGTCCCTGACATTTACTCATACTGCATCTATTTGAGCATCCTGCCATTCCCTGCTCTTGCTGATGAGAAGTAGTATTTGCAATAATGGCAAACAACATCAGGAGTCTTATTTTAAGGAAAACCTTGTCCCAAAACAATTTTGGTGACTGTCTGCATATCCTACATAAGATGAATGAGCTCACAACACTCTACAAATCCAGCTGTCATGTAGTCTGGGTATAACATTCAGAACAAAGATACCATCCAGAAATGTAAGCTGTTCCTTAAGATGTCATGACCGGACAGAAGAGTCCTGCTCATAGCCAAAGGAAGTTCACCTGGCATAGCAAACCAAAGAATTACACTTACAGGTAGCCATAAAAGAGGAAGGAATAAGGGCTTAGAACTGGTACATGTCCTCAGCACCTTTCATCAGCACCTGGAAGCAGCACCATTGTACTTCTAGGGAACATACTTTCAATGGGATTCCAGGCTCAATGCCAACACAAGAATGGGCATGCTTTGCAATGAGAAATGCAGAAAGTCCACTCAGACTTAGGTCCAGTGCAGCTCTGAACACGCACTGTAAGGGACCAGAAGTAAAGCTTATTTTCAAATATTACAATCAGTAAGCCAAATCCTGTGAAGAAACAGACTAATGTCATCTACATAGAGCTCAGGATTAGCCTTACTTCCAGATTCTCAACAGACACTTACACAATCCCTCCTGAAATTACAAAAAGAGAAAACATGTGAGGAAAGGGGAAAAAGACAGGTTAAGAAAAAGAGAATTGCTCTGAATACACATCACAGCCTTGTGTTCTACTAAAATCAATAGAGATTTCTAGTTCCTTTCAGTGCAACTGGTCACAAAGTAAGCCTTCCACTTCAAGGTTCAAAAGACCCAAGTGAAAAGTGAAGCTTGTGCTTTACTTATTACTGATAACAGATGATGAAAACCAACAAACTGAAGAATGCAAGGAGAAAACAGATAATGGAAGGCTACTTTCTAAGCAGATTTTCCCCACTATTCACAGATCAGAAAACATAAACAAAGCACAGAAAGACTGTATAATACACCAGACTGCATATACATTACAAGCTTCAGTATATTAAAGAAGTTTGCATATTTATATTTAAGTGTGTGCACACATACATACAAAATCTGTATATATACACATACGTGTGTGTGTGCATATCTCTCGAGACAATAGCAGCAGTTGTATTTGTGTAATAGTTCACAATTGTACTATTTGTCTAAGAGTATATACATATTTTTTCTTGTTATTCAATATTTGACCACTGGATAGTAACTAAGATGAGCAAGTACACGTGTACATGTATTGTCATATATACTAGCAGGTATACATAGCTGCTGATTTCTGTATAAGCTTACCTGTTATATTATTCAGAACTTCTTTTAAGTAGCTAAAGCTATGCAGCAGGGGATCCCTTTCTTCATCCTGTAGGATATATATGGAAAGTCATTAACGAGACAAACATATTTCTGAAGACAAATCTTAATATTGGGTCTGTAAAGACCCATTCATATTCACTGGGCTGAGTTTATCACTGTCACTGTGTTTACTCCACCAAAATCAAGAGAAGCATTTTTGTTTTCCTGTTAGTGCTCCCCAATGTCATACAGCTCAAATGTCAAAGCACAGGTTCAAGACTGAGCATTCCGATTTGGTTTTATTGTCCTTAGAAGTATTTCTGATTAGCCTTCCACTGTTCAATAAATTTCAGAGCAAATCTAACTCATACCATATTGAAATGGCTCATCTGGATTTGCTATAATGTTAATCTATGCAGATTGTAATGGGAACAGAAATGCAATGACATTTGGTGCCATTAAAATAACTTGAAGGGAAAAAAAAAAAATCACAGTGCAAAATTTACATGAATAGCTACATCCTTTAGCCTTAGCCTATCTTTACAATATTAAAATAAGGAGGAGCAGCAGTTTCCCCAAGCTGTGCACATCTGCAGCCACACCTCCTACTGGGTGGCAGTGAGCTCTAATGAAGAAATGTCTGCTAGAACAAGGGCACTGTCCTTTGACAAACTGAAACCACTTGTCCTGGATGACAGCCATCTGCTATTCATGTGACATTCTGAAGCACACCACAGATGCAGTTCACCACATGCACGCATTTACACTATGGAAGCCATAAACTGACCGATGCATCATTAAACTTGGAAACATTGTATTAATGGCTTTTAACAAAAGAGGTTTACAACTATGAACAGGTGTCAGTAAGGAATACAGCTAGCAGTTACAAAGCAGAGCTACAGATACTATGCCATATGAAAAATATATATATATCCTACATATAATGACTTCCTCAATTTTTATTTCATGACTTTCATGATAAAGACTGTCTTCACTAAGAGAGTACTCAAGATAAATAAAAACACAGTGCTAGATAAAACCTCGGGTACAGCAGGCAATAAAAGTCTAAATGAGATGATTCCCAGTGGAATACAATTAAGGGTTTTCTGTTTACTTATGGGGTATATAGGCAGATTTCCAGCTTTGTACCTACAGTCGCTGGCACACAAGAAACCAAAATTGCTTGGCATGAAACAATGTAGAAAGTTATTCCAGCTTTATTTATAAAGTACTATAACAAATGCTAAAAAAAATTGAGGTTCTTTCCTAAAATCAGGTGGTCTCTGTTACAGCATGAAAAGCCAGCAACAATTCAGGGTAACTTACCAGATGTGTGTGAGTGCTCCATCGGGCATTACGCTTTATGGCTCCCACCACTGCGTTGATTTCACCTTGTACAATGTAAATGTTCTTATCTACCATCCTGACAATTCTGAAAATAAAAGTAACTCAAATTAATATCCAGGCCCTCAGAATCATTCTCTTCCTCCGATGAAACACCAACTTGACCCTAGTCAAGCAGGAGGCCAGCAGCAATGCAAGAAACCCTGTCAAATCTTTGGTGCATGCAGACAATTACAGTTATTTTGTCAAAAGGAAGACAAAAGAAAGGCGCTATTCTACAGAGTGTGTTTTCAAGAACATGAGAGCAGGCAGTTGTAACAGGGCATCTGTGAAGCAAGAGACAACTTCGCCAAGGCACACTCCTCAGTTTTTTTCTAGTCTATGTTAAGCTCACAGAAAGATAAAATGCTAGGGTACCAAGACACACACCCATGACAATGCAATCACATGTACATCTCCAGCAACGTGCAGAGTCCTGCAGCTCTACACAGAACACAAAGCCAATCCTGTGGCTTACCAGAGCAAAGATCTTATGGACTTTAAAATTTGACAAAATAGAGTAATTTATAACAGATGTTGATTTCACACTTCATGAAAAAAAACCTTTCAAGAAAGCAGGCAAGGAAAAAAATATTAGTAAGACCTCCACAAAAAAATAAGCAAAACTAGAGACAAAACTAGACAGAACACAGGGAGAAAAAGTGAGAATGCTGATGGCAGAAATTTGTTCTTATGTAGCTTCAGGTTTTACAGGGAAAAATTTAAACTGATATACCCAGAGAGAGGCAGAAGAGGCAAAAACTATTATACAAGCAAGAAATATTTGTAATGATCTGAGAAAAAGAAAGAGTTGATTACTACAGGATCCTTCTCTCTATACTAGCTGTAGCCCAGACACAGTCAAGCATAAGGAAATAAGAATGGAGGGGAACAACAGGCACAACTGTTTATAAAAAATAAACAGGACACATAAAAAGGCTGGAGAGTCAGATGATGCCACATCTGCAATTGAGAGGGATTTAGTAGCCAAGTAATGAGGCTTTTTCAGAAGATATGAAAAGGAAATGAGGAATCCAGCTTGAAATCGCAACAGGCCAACCATAGGAAGCAAAAGACTGAAAGATGAAACATTGATCACAATTCTTGAAATCAGACTGGCTCATGTAAAGTGGAGGGTAATAAAACACAGAGAATACAAGAAGGATTTTTGCTCAGGTAGCAAAACCAAAGCTGGAAGGAAACAGTTTTTGCTGATTTACTCCAGGGCCCAGGAACACCACCAAAGAAATTTCAGAGCATACATCCTGAATCTGTCAGGCTTCGTGTTAATTAACATGTTTGAATTATTAAAAAAACTTCAAATATACAAATATCCTGAGTGAGACTAATTTGCTTCAGGACCCTGTAAACAATGGAAATGAAGCAAAGTATTATTAAAAAAAAAACACCCTCAATCTCAAGGGAGAGTATCAGATTAGTTGTTTCAGCTTTTTACATGTTTGCAATAGGTAAAACTGTTTCTAACTTCATTAGATTATTGGTAACAGTATTCCTAAGTGTCACACAGTTAATCTGGGGTAAAGACAAGTGTTTTCTAATACAGGAAATGATATGACAGACCAGATCAATAGATTAGCTCATGCACTACCACATGACTCAGAAAAACCAAATAATTCAGCCAACTAGTCTGTTTGTGCCGTGAAGAACAAAGGTTTATATCCTCCCTCCACAGCTGTATATAACAGAACCACAGATATTCTTCCTATTTATGTACCTAATGCTTGAGATGCTCCCATCCTCAACAGTAACTTATTCCATGTATTGACTACATTAAAACACCCTTGGTAAGAGTTTTTTTCTACTTCAGTATGTTGTCTTTGTTTTGTACAAGGCATTAATGAGAGATTTTCTCCTCTACATAAAATTTATCACTTACTTATTTCTTCTTTTAGCAATTCCAACATTTTCCACATTTCTATAATGGCAGTTTGAGGGATCAAAACTCTGGCCTACAGAAGTACTTTGGGGAAAATACTTCATAAATTCAAATTTGTCAAAACTCAAGTTTTTCCTGTCTTCACCATTACAAAACAATACTGAGCACATAACCTTTGTGGTGCCATTCCAGGCATTCAGCAAACTGGCATGGAAGCAAAGTCTCCCCCAACCTGATTTGGGAAAGCATGTGAATACCAGACATATGCCCTGCACATACAAAGATACTCAATAATCTTGCCAATATTTAAGGGTGTGCCAAAGCTTAAATGCTATTCTGCATACTAGTGAGTCTGCCTGTAGGGCTCTTATTTCTTTCCCTCTACTCTTAACCTAAAAGAATCAAGACAGAAGAGTTTGTTAAACTCAGTCCTTCCTGAATGTAAGAGACTTACAATGATCAGCTGGTCCTAAACCTGGTGCTATCTCCAAACAGCAAAGTATGAAGACAACAGACATAGACCTCCAACACACACCTGTTCTTTTTAATCTGCTGGAAAACTGAACGTGCTGATCCTTTCAAGCAAGGATGCAAAAGATCCATGTTGCTTGACAAGGCTCTCCTGACATTAAAATTCTGCAAAAGTTAAGGGGCTTTTTTGCAGTTATATCCTTTCATTACTAACTATTTGAGAAGCCTTGGTGAGAATACACTCTTTTCCTCACTGCAGATTCCATTAAATGTAACTTTGTTCAAAAATGGAAAAAAAAATTATACATAAAAAAAAAATCACTTTATACATGCCAAAAACTTACCTGTCCAATGCAACTGAAATAATCTATTGTGCTGGAGACACTAATTCATGTACAGATCTTTAAGCATGGGGTGTGTGTGGAAATCCTACTTTACATTTAAGCTTGCAGTTAGCCAAGCAATAGCATACACAAAAGCCAAAGTAAACCACAGCCAAACAGCTTCATTCACACAAAGAACTATATGCTGAAGAAGGAAACAGAAAATAATTAACAGCCAGTGGGGAGGGAAGGCATAAAACTGTTTTCAGAGATATACCTTGTAAGCTAAAGCCACTAAAAGCACCATCCATTTCTGTGAAAGTTTATTTCAGACAGTAGAAATAGTTTCTCTAAACTCCACATATTCTAAAGCCTACCCTTTATAAGCTATCAGGTAATTTCAGTATGCATTATTTCAATTCTTAATTGCTAAAACCAACTGGTTACACTTTACAGCTCAGTATAGATGTACTGAAGGATATACTGAAAAAAGTTTCAAGATTGAAAGGAATGCTCTAAAGCTACAGAGAGAAAGTTACTAGACTTACCAGACCAATACCAAATGATCAGTTTGGTTTATGACAGCATGGTAGTAGTAGTCAAGTAAAACCATTAACTGTTTGTTCAACATACAAAAAAAACATTGCTGACATGAATTCAGGCTTAATTTTACACAGGTATGGTCTGAAGAGTGGGACATTGTGTAAGTGTTGGTTGGACAGATTAACAGAACTACCAATGCTGAAGATCAGTAAAAAAAAAACCCTAGCCAAGCCATGGTTCCAACACCTCTTGATGTCATCAGATCAAGACTGGATACATTTTGTGACTGCACTATTTAATCAAACACAAGATAGTGGACTCAGTACAGAAACAACCAGATAAGTTCTGTGGTCTAGAATTACACAAAAAGGGAAGTTACCTAATAGATTTCAAATGCTTTTCAGCTCCTTGTCTCTTCATTTAGTCCTACATAAACTGTTGTTTCTTTTTCATGATAGGTTCATAGTCTACAGACCAGTCCTCAGATTTCGCTCCTGTGCAAAGGAGTGAAACAAACAAAATGGCAGCTCCAAATCAAGGCTACACAGCTGCTCAGCTCACCTGAGAAACAGGAAAGCTGTCAGCACTCAGAGCCTCACTGCTAACAAGATTGGGAACACTATCAGTGGAAAAAGGTCAATGCCTGAGCATGTCATAAAGAAGAAAATCTTCAAAGCCTTCAGCAATGTTCTATGGGCAGTAATCACTTTTTCTGAGACTCCTGAAATAGTATCAGATGTGAAGTCATCGCATAAAAGCATTGGTGAAATTTACATTGGTAAATGTTCTCTCACACATGCACTTGAACACTCCACTGCTCAATCCTAGAACACACTACTGCAAAACATCCCAGTGCATATGAACCCAAACTTTTCCTATTACCGTAAGAAGTCTCAGGTACACACTTAGGAAACACTCCCTCCCTTGCAGGTAAATGTCTGCAACTCTTCTGGAAACAAACAAGAGCTAGCATCCGAAGTGACAAAGTCTGGCAGACTTCCATCAAATCCCTTTCTCCCTATCACTAACTTCCACCTTCAGCTATGGAAACTGACTCAAACCTGGTGAAACTGCTCTAATAAACAGCAATAATAAACAACAACATAATCCCTACATAAGCAAGAAAGGTAGTACTTCAAAGTAAGCTTCTGTTGACCTAAATTTGCACTGTTTATGATAATGCATAGTCTCTGACCTAGATTTGGCCACTGGAGTCCCAATATAATACACTGCTATCAAAACAGAAACATAACACCCTTTAGTCCACGAATCACGAACAATTCCTCCCTAACTCAGAGCTACCTAGGTTATCCATAAGCCCAGCTGGCAACAAAAAAGCTCCTTTGTGTCCCTCCAAACTACATGCAGAAGGTACAGAAGTGAATCCCTACCAGGAAACTTTACTTGCCTGGGTTTTTTCATGTAATAACTACTCTGCAATAAATATCACTTGCAGCAAAAGTTCAGAGAAGTGAGCATGTCTCCCCAAATGCTGGTTCCTAATGCCTAGACAAAAACAATAGAAAAGTATTGATTTATAATTATGCACAGTGCAGCAATGCCAAAATTCTGAGCAGTGACGAATACTCTTTAAAAAAGATAAGCATCAGTAACATGACAGAAGAAAGGAAGGTGAGACAGGCTTCTCCTCAAGCCTCCACATTTAGCTGCAACAATGAGATGGGGCCTGGGAACCAAGAAGAGAAAGTAACTCCATTAATCTGTCAAAACTGCAGAATAAAAATGAAACCTAAGGGAAATACGAGACGGGTAATTTCTGTCTTCCGATTACTTCACACTGTTTAAACCAAGAAACATGGTACCAGCTGAATTCATAACGTACACCCAAGTCAGCTCCGAGCCTTCCTCCTGCAGCAGCCAAGCAGCTGGCCATATGCCGGGAGAAGTCTCCGTTTCCACCGGTATTCAAGCACGGCAACTTGGGGCACAGTACGCGAGTGCCTGTGCCACGACCCCGCTCCGAGCCACGACACCTGCAGCCTCCGCCCTGTGGGGCACCCGGGACAGGCCACCAAGCCCGTCACGTCACGCCCGGGCCTGGAGGGGCGGCTGCCAATTCCCCCCGCTCCCGTCCGCCGCCGCCGAAGA
>JBAFWW010075900.1:8181-26158 GCA_036873685.1 Agapornis canus | reverse complement strand
CAAGGCCAGGTTGGATGAAGCCTTGGGTGACATGGTTTAGCGTGAGGTGTCCCTGGTTATGGCAGGGGGGTTGGAACTAGATGAACTTAAGGTCCTTTCCAACCCCAACTATTCTATGATTCTATGATAGTTAATTAGTTTCAAGCAATGGTAATGCTTAATTACTGAGTGTCTCATCCCTCTGAAGAAATCTATCTTAACATGAAGAAGCATATGACTATGCCTATGTTCCAGGAGACACTATAATTTAAGAATATGTAATGACTCATGACTTTAAGTTTTATTGGATTTCATTGGAACTTGGAATTCAGCAGTTATTCAGATATTTTTGGCCTGCAGCAGATGTGAAACTACCACTAGTTCTTTAAGGAGCAGCATGCATTATTGCTTGCATAAATAGTCAGTTTTTCAACATGCACCAAAGTTTTGATAGTGACACCACCAAGTCCCTGCCCCCTTTTTCTTTGTGATGCTCTGAGATGGAGTCAAAAACGTCTGCTCATTAAGAATAAACAATTCACTTCACCTACTATATTTAGATAATGACTTTTGTCAGTCATCCTATTTTATCCCTTAGTGCAATTCCTTGGCAAGTTACACAAGTTATCCCCACACTATAATTACTATATGGGTTTTGTTAAAGAGTACAATGAGAGGTTGCTTACAAGAACTATACAAATGACTGGCAGGCAAAATGGAGAAATCAGGCATTACCCCTAATCCATATGTTTATGATAAACTTTAAAATTACAGATTTTATAGCTACAGAGCACAGATCCAAGAACTGCAGCATCAGGTAACAGAATGGGTATTGCTAGCCAGAGATCCCAGGAAGATTTTGTTCGCGTAAGCATCAAAGGACCTGAGGTCATTCACGGTTATGGTCTTAAACCAGATATTTGTCACAGCAAGTATATCTACATTTACAAATGTTTGGGCAGTAAGCTCAGGAATAAACAATAGGAAAAAGAAAACGGTGATTATATAGCACAAATAACTTGTCTGTAATATGACAGCCTAACAACTTAAGTGCTTGGTAGTGTCATTACACTTCATAAAATTGGTGTGCATTAGCAGTAAAGATCCAATAAAATGACTATATAATTCATATTTTGCATCATGCTGTTATGCATATAAACTTTTTAAAAATTTTGTCCCTCACTCATGAGAAACAGAAATAAATGAATAGTATATTAAACACCACTACAAGCTTACATTGTAAAACAAACTGGCATTCCCCACACAGATTTTCTTAGTGGTATCTACACCATAAATATTTAGAAAAGTAAAGCAATATTTCTAAGTATGTATTGGATTTATAAAAGAAGATTGTACTAAACTAATCTGAAATATTTCTTTAATAAAATAAACGGTCTTCTTTAGAAAAAGGAAATATAAGAGACAAAATCTATTTGGACTGCAGCTGTGCATTTGATATGATGGCAAATGGGAAATTGTTATTTAAACTAGAGTTGATGTACAGAACTAAAACAATAATTGTGAAGTGACTAAATAAGGTGTTAAAATTACCTTTTTTTAAAGGAGAACTACCTCATTGAAGGAAAGTCACCAGTGCAACTGATGGAACTGATCTTTGTGCTTTCATTAATGACTTCAACAGAAGTAGGAGCATTCCAAAACTACCTGTTGGTGAATCAAGTCTGGGAAGTATCATCAATTTGACAAGAACAGGGATATGAGACAAAATCTCAGTAACATTGAGATTTGAATTTAGAGAAGCCAGATTAGATCTCATAGTACTCAGTGCATGGTTAGAGAAGGATTAATGCAGAATATTTTTTTCTTATGAGTGCGCAGCCTTGGACACTCATGTGTGAGGTGGAAATTCACGCCAGGTGCAGGCAGCAGCCATGAGAAGAACCAGGAGAATGTGGCTGCTGAGCTTTCAAAAGCAAATGGGGAGTGTAGCACATTTGGCCAGTTAGAAAATGGCTGAGAAAGGCTGTGATTCTTCTTTACGAATTTGTTGGTAGGGGTGGGAAAAGGAGCAGGAGAGAAGAGGACAGCAGGGTGGGATAAGAGTGGTTTAAACTGCAGAACAATGTTGGCACAAGAATAAATGAGTATAAACTGGGCATAATATGAACTTCTAAAACACCCTTCCAAAGAAATCATGGTGTCAAATAAAACTGAAAGAAATTAAGATGAAGCTTAATAAATTTGTGAAAGAGGATACAGAACAAGTTACCTTGTGACAGGAGGGACTGGAATAGATCACCCAGGCCACACTAAGCCTTTCTTTCCAGCTGTTTTTTGGTATTGTCACAAGATTAGAAATGTTATTATACACACTTAACTTGACTATAAAAACCACAATGCCAGAAATCAATGAGTTCGTTTTATTCACACAGTATGACCAGTTTATGTTCATCTAATGTAAACCATGTGGAACTTGGATGAAATCTGCTGCAGTACACAAAGTCAGACTATTCAGGCTCTAGGAAGAGAGAGCAGGAAGGGGAAACTGGTCTATCCTAGCTCGTGTCAGGGATTAGGACTTGACAGTCTTTTTGCAAATACTAGCTGCTGTCCTTTATCTACCCTGTACTGAGAGTGATTTTGTATGAGCACAGATCACTGAGGGCTCACTTGTCTGATCTCAAGCCTTCTTCAGTAGCTGCTGTCTATAAATTTTCAGGTAAAGAGTGTTCTAATTGCAGATGATTATGGACAAAAAAGGAGCACAATGGAGATGCTTTTTTCATTTGATGTACTGTTCTCCTTTAGAAAGGCTTGCTAAAATTCCCAGGAGAATGGTGAATAACTAGGATGGTCTGACATACAAGAGCGGAAGGGTAGTCCTTGATCTCTGCTATCTGGGTGACCCACTGTTGCCATATTCCAGTATTTTCAGCCATAGAGTATCATTCCACTCATATAAAACAAGGTAGTTATTGAGGAAAAAAATGCAATATTTGAATTAATGATTTCTGAAGTTGATGCATATACTATAAAAGTATTTAAGCAGACTTCCCTAAAGAAAACAAATGTGCAGCTAAAGGTTGACAAAGACAGTGCAAGATTGTTTCCTAATAGTGTTGAACTAGTAATGTACAACAAATTATGTATTCAGGGTTTTTTAGAATATGGAGTTCTGGGGTTTTTTTTTCTTCTGTTGTGGAATATATGTAAATAATTTTCAAGTCTTTAAGCTTACCTTCTGAGTGAGTTGCTCTAAAAAATCCCCTTTCAACTTTTTGCAGATAATATGAATAGTCATCACTTACACTAAATGCTCTGGCAAAAAGACAAGAAAATCATAAGGTTCCTTTTTCTACCAAGAGAACCAGGTAGACTGTTAAGCCAAACGAAAATCCTTTAAGTGGCTGGATACTGCCAGCCATGTGTGCCCTTTTAACTTGAAAACCGACATGTAATTCTGTCTTATGTTTTGAAAAACAATCTCGTTACCTGTAGAGAACAAGGGAGATTTGGCATTGCTGTATTTATATCATCCTTTTTAAGAGTCATACAAATTATTCACATATTTAAATTTAGACATGTCTTTGGATACCTGTTGAGCCTTTTATTTGGATCCAGTCTTGTTGTACCTTTCCAGGAAGAATATTATATCAAAAAAATATTTTTAATGAAACTTTTTAATTATATTTTGTACTTCTAATTTTAAAATGTAAATTATATTAAAATTAAATTATATTTCCATTGCACTCAGTTTCTAGTTCTATTCATAACCTTATATTTTTCTGACCCATAATGAACTCTTAAGGCTTCTCCTACAATTAATGATAGAATTAATTCATAGTGCTTAAATTATGAAAACAACGTGTTAAAATTGTTTTTTTCTAATGAGAAATAATAGTGATGCATATTTACAGTTTTGAAACACAAATAACGCATATTTTTCTCATACACACAGCAAAACTAATACCTTCCAGTGAATGTAAATGAGATAGTTTATGGAGAAAGTCACATCTATTATCTTTTAAGTAATCAAGAAATGTTTGGCCAAAACTCTGAAATCCATTTGCTGTGCTCTCTGCACATGTCAACTCTACTTTGTCAAATTATCTCTATATCAATTAAATCATTAGAGTAAGTATAACAGACCAAAAGATTGCCCATGAGCTTCAGGTAAGAAGTAAAAGTTCAGGTAAGAATTCCCAACATCCCTATTCACATAAACATAAACCTTAGGCAAAGTGACTTTGACCTCCATCAACTTCATTTTATGATCTATGGAAATTATTTCTATTTGTTAAAACGCAATTGATTTTCAAACTTTTCAACAGCTGAGCTTTTTCTTACAAGGTAGTATGAGAGTTGCACTGTGAGGACACAAGAAAGACTTCCACTAAAGCTGCTTTAGTATTTGCATAAAATCAGCATCAAACCACAAAGCAGATCAAAAGGAGGTTATAGTTTTTGTGTGAGCCTAACCTATAGAGGCTGCTGGTGGAAGAAGGTGCCTTGTGAGATATGCTACAGACCAGCCTCTTGAGCTGAGACAATGTAATTAACAGGAGAAAAAGAAAGCCCAGAATGCAGCTGCTGGTGTATTTAGTAATGTAAATTTGTATACTTACCTGAAAGCTGTGATTCCAGTGTGTTTAAGTGAGGTGTGGGCTTTTTTAGCATTGGCTTTATCAGATGTTGGTCTTCTAATAAAGATCAAGTCATAGAGTTTGGTTGTGTAACAGCAGATAGAAACAATATGTTGCCCTCTGTCTTCTTTGCACTACCAAGTGTATCTTTGGTCAAGGTGCAAGGTGATCTAGGAGCTATGCTTCTGGCTTTCTTCAGCACCCACCCATCCTCTCTAGTCTGGTGGTGGCTCTTTCTCACCACACAGGCAGCATGATGGCAAGATCTGGGTCAGTATATTCAAGACATGAGTCTGAAGAAAACACAAAAATGTGGTCAGCTGAATACATGAGTAACTGGGACCTCACATATGGGCATGTCTTACACTGCTGGTGCAACAAGTTTGCTGCAGCAGTAGCTGGGACCCCAAGTCCACATTTGGAGGGGAAAATATCCAGGACACTGCAGGGAATGTGGTGACATTTAGTATTTCATCCAGTCTCCAGAACAGCTGTACTGGGAAAAGCTGCCTGAGCAGGCAAATAGTTACTATATATAATGATCTTTTCATGAAGGAAAATTAGTCCAGTCATCACAAGAACATTGAGACACTTCAGTCAGCTACATGTGGGGTTTGCATGGGTGCACTGATTCTATATTTGGCCAGGCACGGTTAAAATTCAGACAAAATATTAAAAAGATGTAATAGAAGGCTGGTTTAGCTTTTAAATTAATGTTTCGTCTGTCAAACTGCACAGGCGCTTAACCTACTTTAGAACATATTTAATAGCATAATTTAGTCTCCAAAAAGAAAAGCAAAATAACTAATGATAGACAAATTTAGAGGTTGAATCTAGTTCAGATAAACACTCAAAAGTTCAGATGTTTAACCAAACCTTATCTTGTCCATGAAAAGTCTCAACTGAAGTGCTCTATCAAATATAAGCAAAGCCCAGAAGACTGTAGAAACTTTTTCTTACGGAAGTAAAACTATTACCAGGAACCAGCACCTAATTGCAGCATTCATGTGTTAAACAGTTAAGCATCAAAGCAAAAGCAAAATGTGTTAAGAAAACTGCTTTATGGAAGTAATAATATTTGGATGAAATCCAACACAGAGAAAAGAAAATAATATTAAGGGAAAGATAATACAACTGCAATTAGACTATCAACCAATAAAACTTAATCTATGTTTGATAGTTGAAACCTTCTGAGCTTAGAGAGAATAAGGAAACTGGAGATCAGAGAACTCTGCCTTTTGAAGTTCCGCTGTCCAGATCCTAGGGACTACTATCTAACTGAGTATTTTAAAGACATAATGAATATTCTGTTGCAGAATTAGAAAGCTTTATTTTTATGAATGACCTGTAAATTGAACAAAATCAGCTATGGATAAATTCTATGTAAACAATTGTTTGGAAAATGTGAATTCTGCTAAATTACTTTTTCTGGACAAAACCCCATAAAATAAATGATACATTTTCAAAAAATATTTTCATTGTGAGTTATTAATAACAGAAAGTATAGCTCTAATGGATCCTCTCCATTCTCACATTCACCAATTACAAACAATTTTTAAGTATACCCGATGAAAAGACTGCTGTGTTTGCGTGGTACTGTTTGCATTCAGTAGGAAATATCTGCTACATTCCCCCAGAAGAAAGCAAAATTCAGAGAACTGATTCAACAAATCAGCAGTGCTTCAGGATCCTTTCATTTTCTTTCCCTTTCTCCATGTCACCATTTTGACTCCTCTCTGCTTAAGCCTGTTCCTTACCTTTGTTTCCATCCCTCAAGCCACTTGAACAATTAACAGAAAAATTTACTTTTCTCATAAGTGATTTCCAAATTCAAACTATTGGATGCCCCAAATCTGAAACTTAGCAAAAGATTTTATAAGCAAGACTTCAGCTTTCAGTTCAGGTATTACTACTGTACAACTTATACTAAAAGCAATGTTGCAACAATAAATCAAGCATGCCTCTCTTTGCAATTGTGCCTTAATATCAGTCCTACTCTTGATTCATCATATTCAATGATCTGCAGATAAGATTGCATAACAATTCAGATACTACAATGCTATGCTTTCATTAATTCTCTTAATTTTTAGTGCTGTCTTTTGCTTTTCATTCAAACACATCACTGAAATACCATTATATGAAGAAAGGAAGGAGCATTATAGCGCCCTAAAATAACCATCTTTAATCTTACACAAACAAGGGAGATACTATACATATGTTTTCATACGTTATATGTATATATTTTTCCCACTGAAACATATACAAAGCTTATTTTTGCAGGAACAAAACTTATCTTAGAAACCATAGCAATGAGACAAAGATTTTGATTTAACTGAAATATATATACAACCTGAAAGACAGTGAAAGTATAATCTTGAAATCATCACCTGCGCTACTTAATTTTTAATCAACTTTCTGGTCCTTCCAGGCATCTTTTCCCAAGAGAAAGCATGGGTGCAGTTCAGAAGCCAGTTTACCCCATAGACTCTTCCCAAAAGGTATTATGGCCAAGACAGCACCAGTTTTGTTTGTCTCTGTTTTACTCTGTCCTTTAATTCTTACCCCAGAAAGCATGTTACCTCCAAGCAAAATATTAGATACATATTAGACACTTTCACCACAAGGTTTTAAAAGTGCCATGTTAGTGGGATGCATATAACCATCAGTTTATATCAGACATGGTAATTTCAGCTAAGCCTTTTTCTCTCCAAGTTTTGGGCTTTTGGTTGTTTGGTTTGTTTTTGATTTTGTTTTTGCTTTTTGTTATGGGGGGTGCCTTTTTTTTTTATGTATCAACACTGCAACATTTTAATTTGTTTTAATTTCATTTCATTAAAATACACTGTTTGAAAAGTCACACAGTTTTATAAGGGTATTACTTTTCATTTTAAATTGAACGTCTTAAAAATTAGTTACAAAGCCACTACCACATGTAAGAACAAAGTTTATATGCAATAAAATAGCTTAAATCAGGCTTACTCTTTGGTTTTTCACAGAAAATGCATTTGTTGAAGAGGGTTAAAGGGCAGCAGGATCTACATGTTCCTCTTGTTTACTCTTTAAATTTCAAAAAAAAAAAAAAGGGGGGCAGGAAACAGATGAATACATATCTTCAACTGTATCAGGCGAGCCATTTCCATATGGAAGAATGAATTCCACTTCCCATGGCTGTGGGAAGACCTTTCCTTGAATACCTTGGTGCAAGAAATATGGACTGAAACTGGGGCAGATTCAGAAAAGGGTTATTTGGGACAATCAAGAGAAAGAGAAGCAACTTAACATAGGAAAGACAACTGCAAGTTCTGGCTGGCTTAATCTACCAAATCAAGCAGAAGTAGGAGTAAGACTGCTGTCTGTAACTCTGTTTGGGGTGGTACACCTGAAACAGAAAAGAACTGCTGAAAATAAAATGCTAACTAAATGCTAACACAAGCACATGTATGTACCACATGCCCATTTAGGCTGAAGATCAGAATGCTTTCAGCTTTGAAAACTGAAGTTTTGGAACACAGTTTCAGCCTGAGCTGAGGGGTAAAAACATCGCTACTAAATTTCATTAATTATGGAAGGAATCAAATGGGGTAGTTTTTTTCAAGAACTGGGGAATTGATTCAATGCTGCGAAAAGTCTGTCTGAGGCAGATAATGCTATGTTACACTTTTCAATAACAGTAACGCAAATGAATTCCTCTTGGGTGAATCCTGGACATGCTTAAGACAATGGCCAATGGAATTAATTAAGTGGAGCCAAATATACTTGGTGGTGAGGGGAAATGCACATATGTCATAGTGTTCTCTTCAACATCAATATTTAAGCCAGCTAGCTGGAATCTTTTACTTAATTGATAAACAATGCAGCATTAACCCCTCCATGGTTTTCCACCCTTTGACTTTCACAGGCATGATATTTTTATCTATACATCAGTAGGCAGTTGGTGGAACAAATAAGTGATCCTACAAAGAGCTTTCCTATTTCAAGCACTAATACATTTTGTCCAGGAGAAAGTACCATACTTTCACTCATTAAATTGGTCTTTCAATATATGGGTTTGAAGACTGTAATATAAATTAAATACATTCTCCAACCTAGAAGGTACAAACGTTTAAATAATTTTGCCAAGGGGATAAAGGTGAGTCTGGACAGTAGGTATCTAAGGACTGATTTGCAGTCTCCCTAATTGGACTTAATTTAGAATTTTATAACCTAAAAACCTCCTGATTTCTGTTACATTCCTCCCAAAGTGCCAGAAGGATTGCATCTGGATTAGTTATAAACAGTATCAAACCCTCAGAATTTAGTGTAGGGTGAGAATCATTTTTCCTGGCTACAAATTTGAAGTTGGGGTAGTCATTTCAACAAATACAGCAGAGGCTTCAGACTTAAGCTCACAGGAATGGTGGAAATCTGGTGTCTCTCTTCATATCCAAAGAAGAAATCTCAGCAAATCCTTCTCACTTGCTCTGATTCTGACCTCTTTCCAAAGGCAGTAGCCTAAAATATTTCCCATTGCAGTGAAAATGCCTGTGTCTATTTAGGTGTCATCTGTTGTCAGCCTATATTCTTTTGTTGTGGAGGAGAAATACAAAAATGAAGATATACTGACAATACAAGTGATAGAGCGTCAAGCAGATGTAACTGTCTGTATTGTCGATTGCTTTAAACTACAGAAATTAAGACACTCTGTACAATATACAAAAAATTTTTATTTTACTTTCTAATGCAGACAAAGATCTACTTGTTAAGGAGACTGCACCAAACTATAAGATATGTTGGCTATTTGGGCTTAGAAGTGATAAAAGTCAGGGTAAATATATTTTCCTCATCATGGGAGTCAACCTCACTTTTAGTATGTGGCAAGGGGCATAACTACTTAACTCCAATAATACCCAAAATGCTTGATTTCTTTGTAATTGCTTTTTCTAATGCAAGGGTGTGTTTAAAACTGCATATTTTCCCCAAAACCAGTTTTCTTAAATGCTTTGTCAGTATGTGTAGTTCAGTGGGAAAAAAAGTAATCATGACTATCCAGTCTCTACTTCACTCCATATCAAGTTTATCTGGAATGTTCATGTAGGAGTTTATTTTGTTAAGAAAAATATATGGCATCTCACTTCTTTGGAACAAAGAAGAAATATGGATTCGTAATTTTTTTTTCTTTTTTTTCTTTGAACTTAAGTCCTTCAACAGTGTTTTGGACAAACCTAAGGAGATTTTTAGACAGACATTTTGTGTTATAACACTCCCATGGGTCGTATGTAAGATCATCTTTACTAAAGCTCCTTTTAGTCCTAGTTGCATAAATATGCATTTTATTTCACTAATCTTGAAACAACAGGAATAAAGTTTACCCAGGTCTTTTATACCTCAGAGAACAAAACAAATATTGCAAATCTTTCAAGAGAAAGGATATACAATAGGGCTTAAGGTGAATGTTTCAAAGCAAATACTCTTCAAACAATGTGCAAATTATTTCAGCACTTGAACATGATTTATGAAAAGGGATTAGTCCACTGAAACAAGAACCCAGTTTAAACTGTTGTGTTTCAAAGTCAAAGACGAGAAACATTTGCTGGAAAAGGCAGAAGAAACCAGATAGTAATCTATAGTGGGGATTTCTGATTGATTTTCTTTAACTTATTCGGTCTTACATTAGCTATCACTGTCATTCACACTTAACTGTGGTGGGCAGTGTAATATACCTTCTTTTATGATATAATTCTCCATAAAAATGAAGAATGCAGTAGTGATAATTGAGTAATAATGAGGTAATTAATAACCAGTGACTATCTCCCTATTTACTAGTATGCCCCGTAAATGAGCATAAGGAATGCAAAACAATTAAAGATTATCTAAGCTCAAACAGATAACATTTCCAGAGATCTGTGTGTTAGAAAGCAGACCAATGAGTCACAGGTCACATCTATAAAAATACATTATATTATATTGTAATATTCCCACATACTCTTCATGTAATGGGTAAAAGCTACTCTTAAGTACTATAAAAATGATCACTTTTATGTAATTGTAAAGATTAATAAGTGAGTTAACTTCTCATGGTTCTATAATGATTCTGCTGTTCTAGTAGGTAAAGGAAAATTTAATGATCTTGCTCAGATATGATTAATATCTAACTTTTTCCTGACTAAAATTCTGGATTTGGTTCAATAAAAATGAATTAAGTGAACATGCACTGATTTCCCTGCCAAATGTTTATATGGAAGTTGGTTATGCCCAATTTAAAAATATGTTTTTTCAATGCAAATAGTAAACTCTGGAAGGATTTTGGAAAGTGAAGTAGAAATAAAACAAAGAATTAAGGAAACATTATATTAGAATTGATGATAACAGGATACTCAAATTCAGGAAAAATGTCTCTTTTTATTTTTCTTTTTCTTTTTTTTTTTTTTTGAGAACTAGTCACAGCCCCTTGGAATTTTGTGCGTAACATAATTTCCTTTTATCAGTGGAAGTGAGACAATTTGTGAATTTGGCATGTTTTGTTCCGAAAATGCTAATATTATTGCTTCTTTGTTGCTGAATCAGTATTTTCCCAATCTTGAAGAAAACGACCTACCTATAGCAAATGTTCCAGACAAACATAAAAGTAAAACTATATAAAAAAAATAAGTTTAGTCCCGATAATCCAAATGAACGCTTCCACCCTCCATAAGTAGTGTGTTGCATTTTCTTTCTGTGAGATGTTTTTGGTATCTGAAGCTGAATGCGTTCCTGTTGATGCCATATAAATAAATGCCACAAACATACAAGCTACAGTGACAAAATTAACATTGCAGTAAAAAAATGTATATTTGCATAGAGTTTTGATTTTGCTTTCTGTTTTAATTGTTAGCACTGGTAATGCTGCACTAAAATACGCTACTGGTTTATATTTCTTGGTTTTATTAAAAGTAATAAAACTGACCTGTACATAATGTTAACATTGTAATGTAATAATACTCTCTAAATAGCATCCATCTGGCTTTGAACTTCACATCTACACTAAAACAAGTGGGCTGGGAAAGGGAAAGAATTCAAACCTCATCAGAGCTAACAAAGAAATGGAGTGCTTTCCCACTTCTGTTGTTCTAATTAGCCCCATATCAATAAAGTAACCCTACATGGGTGAAGGACTCTGTTAGCTGCCTCAGAATCTGGCCCTCAAAAAAGTTTGTCTGAGCCAATAAATGCTTTCACCACATCCCAATATACAGTCTCCCAAACTTCCAGCTTTTTTGCGTGTTAGGAAGAAACAGAGAAAAATCATACATGCTCTGCACTGCCTGTAATTCGGTGTCCTTTTTCTAGGATCTCAAAGTGACGCTTTCAACAAAATAAGTTCTGGCTTTTTTTTCTTCCTACTATTTAAGCAGCTGAAGCTGCTCAAATACATGTGTTAGTGCCCTGGTAAACATCCTTTCCCTCTGCAGATAAACAATAGCATCAGCATTTGACACAAAAAAACACAGTTGCGTGTGGGGATAATCTTTAAACCCTCAAGCAAGCCCTCAGCAGAAGCTTGATCCAAGGAAGGAGCAAGAACCACATGAATCCAAAAAGCGTTAAAGGTCTACTGAATTCTCCATTTCTTCCATCACGTCCACTGAGAGACCAAATTGGTTTTCTACTGCTCTTCCAGCACTACTACATTGTACAGTCTTAATTACCTAATAAAATGCATTCAGAGATGATTTGGGATGTTTTCGTAATTGCTTAGGAATAGTTACATGCCATGCTTCTTCTAGGTTCAAAATTCAGCCTTCTGGGATAAGGAAAAGTGAGTGAAATGATAAAGAAAACTTTGGGCAATTTTAAAATACAAACACAGTCCTTGGGATGCTTGACTTAGACTGTACCTTTTAAGAAGCCAGAGCGAATTTCAGAACCCAGATAACTTTGTTGCAAACACCTCTGAAGGAAGCTAAAGTTATGATCCAGAGGTTATTATTTTTTCCTGATTAAAATGATGTGAGGAGGCATATTCTCAGACACTGCTCTGCAGCCATTTCATGGGAAGAGTGTGAGGGCTGTGGCATCCCAGAGCAACGCATCACCTTTTGGGACTAATAAAAAGCATCATTGCCTGTTGGAAGTGCAAGAAGATTTTAGGTAAGAAAAATATCATTATTTGAATTGACTGGTGGTGAGAATGCCAGGGCTAAGACCCTGATCCTAGTGAAGAGTGGAAAGGAATCCCAAGCCTGGTGTTTAATATGCATGACATGTCTGCTTTGCTGTCAAATTTTCCTTCCACCCCTGCTTTTGTCTGTTTTTATCACCTGTTGCAACTTGTCCTTATTCAGGCTGAGAGCTGGAATTGCCTTACTTTGTTGTCACATTGTGTCTGGCACAATGGTGCCTGGATGTCCAGCTATTCTTATCAAGATGCTAAAGTGATTATGAATTGCAATAATACTGCACAGCCCATAAGACTTCCTTTTTCACACACACACATGCACGCGCGTGCACACACACACACATACATTTATTCTTTTTCAATCTTGATGCCGTAGTTGTGGCATCTCAAGCCATAATTCAAATATGGGAGTGATTTTCCAGGATCTCTCACAGGATTTCATGATTAACCACTGGGTTTTAAGTAAAACACTCTTGAAGATAAGAAAAATAAGCAAGTAGAAACAATAAAAATAATGCAATTCAATCTTATCAATGCAGGCAGTTCCAGCTTTTATGTGGCAAACAAGGAGATCAAATTGCATTTATCTAATATCACAGATTTTTTAAATGTCTAAAATATTTCATTATTTTGCTTTGGCAACCTAAAGCTGAGGAACAGATTACTGTTCCCACTACATAAGGAAATAACTGACAACAATTAGTATTTATTCTTGTTGCTTTTGTAATAAAAATAGAATTCCATCACTTTCAAGGAAACCTAAAATATTAATAAGAATGTGATAAACTGAGTAAATGTGACGCCATAAGGAAATGATGGAGAACAGGTTGGAAATATAGTGCTTTGGGAATGGATTGCATTATCAAGCTTGTGATTGTGCATTTTGACAAGAGCAGCCCTCAGATTGATACAGTAGCCAAAGGGCACTCTTCCTACTGTGAAGCCGTTTATTTCTATCCAGAAAAGGGGGAGTAGAAGGGAAATTGATCCCATCTGACAATCGATAGTGACTCCAGCCCCGGCTCTTCCACAAGAGGTCACTCCTGAGTGACAGAATTCCCGGATGATGGCCAAAATGCAAACTATGAAGCAACCGTGAACAGGAAAAGAAATGCTGAGCTTAGTGGAGAGTGTGGAGTTGGTTTGCTTGCCTGAAATTTGCTCGACTGTTCTTACTGATCCATAGCCACAGTAAGATCTCTTGGGTTTTGGAAAGCTGAATGATTTCTGGGAACTGTGCAATGCACAGATCCTTTCCCTACCTTCCATGCACCTTGGGAGCATCTCTACTTTCAGTCTAACCCTGGTGTATGATTACATGCAGTAAAAAAATAACGTGGCAGACCACCTACCAGAAGACCCAATTATAATTTTTATTAATTAGGAGGGGTTTGGGCAACGTTAGAAGAAAAAAGCCCAAAACCCAACAGTCTGAATGACAACTAAATTACTTGGATTCTCAAGTCTGCCACTAATTTTAAAAATTATCAGTTTAGAACAACAGCTATTTGTAGAACGAGCAGTGCTACAAGACAGTTTCCTTGTACCAAATGTGTATATCTTCTAATGCAGGAGGTTCGTAAGGTGAAAAAACATGTTCTTTCTGACCCAGCATTAGCTGTATAAATTAAGCCAGTGAAATAGTTGGCATCATTAAAAAAAAAAATAAAAAAAAAAAATAAAAGAGTAATCTCTGTCCATGCATTTGAGAACAGGATCAGGTTTTTATTTATTTTGGTAATGTTTCCCAAGGCTATCCTTGGTTTCCTCTTTGCTCAAGAAAACTTGAATTAGAACATGAGTTGCAAACAAATTGGATGAAAAGTCACTGAAAAGCTACATGACCAAGACCATGAGCACTCTGTGAACTTTGGAAATTAGCCTGGCAGTTTAAGCTGAATTTCCAATGAATCAGTGTCTACAGCTCAAAAAAACATCATAGAGTGTTATCATTTGTCTTTGTAGTGTAAGCAGAAGCAATTAAGATTAAACATAAAACCCAAATTCCTGCTACTAAGTCTCTAGGTGCAGTCTCCCCAGTTTTAAATTAAAGAGCAAATAACTGTAATACTTAGGTTAGAATATACCTGTCCTTTATATACTTATGCTGCTACCCCCACCCCCCTCCCCCCAGTTACAGAGCAATACCAATTCTAAAACTGGACATTATTTGCAGCTTTTAAAATGTAGAAAATTTAAATACAAATGTGTCTGAACTGTCTGAATATGCCACTAAAGATTGTTGTGGGGTTGGCCTACTAACATATCACTTACTTGTCTTCTGTGTTAAACTGGAAGAGTTTTTAGCCATCTTTAAAAAAAATCTCCTTTGTTTGGATTTGGCAGTGGCAGTAGTCAATAATAAAAGAGCACTATAAAATTATAAAATTGTTAAACTTTGTAAGAACTTTATAAATACACTTGCAGATATTTCACATATCTTCTCTGTGCTCTGCAGTCAAACTGGACAATGAAACGACCACCTGTTAACTGCTAACAATGTGTCATTACCAGTTCTCATGCCTTTTTAAAGCAATTTTGGCTCTAGCTGCCGATAATTCTGGCTACGATACTTGTGTGAACATTAAGGGCACAGAAAGCCAAAGGCAGAAAACTGACAATACAGTTTGTGCTTAGACTACTAATAAGTAAGTGAATAATATGATTTTTCTAATTCTACATAATTGCTTGATCTCAAGGGGCCAAAAAAGAAGTTCTGAATACATATTTTAGAAGCAATCCAATATACAGTATTCAAATGCAAGCTTCGATTCAGTGAGATTTCACAGCAGATATTTTCACATTTTTTTAAAGAGTTTAAGTAGCCTTTAACAAAACAGAGGTTATTCAGGATTCTCTAAGGTTTGAAAAGAAATGGAGGCTAAGTCTCTTCTCCTGTTCATATCCCCTTTTTTTGTTTTGTCTGACAAATGATTATTTAAAAATATTTGAGAAGTATAAATAAATAAATAAAAATTCCCCAAGTGTGGAGACAGTTTATGGGCATTTTGCTATTAGCTACAATAAGAGCAGAGTCAGACCCTCAAAACTTACCATGCTCTCAGTCTTCTCTTTCCTCCTCTGAGAAATGCCATGTAATACATAGTACAAAGATATTGGGACAATTCTTCACAAGCTACATTCAGGCTACTTTATATTTTATAACAGAAGGAAAAATCTTTTAAACACCCAGATCTCCAAGATAATAAAAAACAACAACAACAATAAAAATCTTTGGTCTGCAAAAAGAGACTATTTAATGAATATCTGTATTTGTGTGTACAGCCACATGCATGTGTGTGCATATATTTATGATTGTGTGGATAATTCTAATTAAAAATAATGATGTTGTGTCTTTTTAATGCAATATCAAAGGCTTTGATACTGCACTAAAGCACATGCAGGAAAATTCTTACACAGCACTTTGGTACCTATAGGTATCTCATACTAGCATGCTAGTATAAAGCTGTTCACAAAGCAGAATGTGAATCTCCTGCCAAAAGAAAAAGAAAAAGAAAAAGAAAAGATTCAAACGAGAGGGCAGAATTAAAAAAATGCTGAATAAGTAATTCCAGGTGACCACTAGCCTCTGCATCTACTGCCCACAATATCATGAACATCTCTGCACACACCGGAAAAAGAAAGTCTCAGTGGAGCGAAGCACATCCCTGCTGGTTTTAAATCATTTTCTTTTCTAATCAAACTGATAAAAATCAACCTTGATCCCTATTTACCTCTATGAAATTATAGATATATCACTGATTGTCAGTTATGCAGGATATGACAGGTCTTTCAACAATTCCATGTAGAAATATACAACAGAAAAATTACTCTGGCAATTTGAGGTGTTTTGCTAAAATGGAAACAAAGCAACTGCAACAGACCATTAACATAGTACTCATGTTGCTAATTTTTAAAAATAAATGGTTTAAATAAACGTTTTTGATCCTAAACAAATTTATTTTGCTTAAGAGAGAAAGTCAACCTTTAAAAGTGTGGAGCTAGTAGCTATCTTTACTTAAATGCATGTTATGTATATCAGCAGACAACACATTGAGCTTTAAAATTCTCAGTGATTTTCCTTACATTGTTTCTATAATAAAAATTATCTCACCCTGTAATGGCATAGTTATTTAAAAAAGAAAGAAAAAACAAGAAAAAAATCAGAAAAGATAAAAGCCTTACTTAAAGATTTTCTGTGTTCAGGCTTTGGTTCTTTGGATTCAGTGTGTGAGCTATTCAGTAATTCGATGCTGGAGGATCTTCTGAGTTTGAACTCCAAATTTCTCGATGTACAACTCTGTTCTTTTGGCTGGGAAAAGAGTACATGTGTATATGCGTGTGCATGATTTTAATAAAATTATTATTTGTAAGACTGATGCAAGAAATTACAGAACGACAATACAGAATCAGAAACTAACAGACACACACACAGCAAGTGATGCAGGGAGTATATAATTTAAGGAAAGTGTAATGAAGAATTTGTCATATGGCAGGGCTTTTATGGCCCTGACACAATGGTCTTAATTTCTGAGATAAATTCCCATTTAAGAGAGGAAAACAAAAGGATTAATTCTTTAGGCTTTAGACACTAAAATTATTTCCACATTGCAGGCTACTTCCAAATGCTTGCCTTTCTGGTTTAGATAGTTAACAATAAATGTTCCTGCAAACCCAACTATTCCAAACATCTTTACAAATTCAGGCTTGAATTCTGCTGGTCTAAGCTTAGGAAAGAGGGGGGCACTTCTCTCACTCTAATTCACTTGCATACAAAGTGACAATTAGGGATTATTAAGGGAAAAAAGAAAAAATAAAAGAAAAAAGGACATGATATTTGGTTAATATCACATCTTTTCCTACAGTGTTTGGTCAGGTGAGATTTAGCTGTTCTAACACCTGCAAAGCTGCAAGGCTTTAAACAATCATTCAGAGTTTTAAAACAGAAATAAATGACATGTATGAAATGGTCACTGAGTACTTCATGGTGGCATACTGTCCTGCACACAGAGGAAGGGCCAACCTTCACCACAGCAAGCCCTGCTTTCTGGTACCTTAACCACTTATAAGTTGTGCCCCACCAGCCACACATTCTGTGGTTCACTGCACACTCAGAGCTGCAGTGAAAAAATTAAGTCTATTAGATGTTTAGCTGAAAAAGGGGGGGGGGGGGGGGGAGGGGGGGGGGGGGGGGAGGAAGCCTTTTTACCACCCTCCCAAAAAGACCCCCGCAAAAAGACGCCAAGCCTGGGGCTATGTC